>CAHIKZ030001313.1:720000-830000 GCA_903632075.3 Acanthosepion pharaonis
AACTGACAATATTCTGCTTTTTAACTGAATTATCTTTCAGTGAAAATTTTAATTTTAATGGCTAGCGGGTTGAGAAATGGCTACATAAAATATAAAATATTACTTTTTCTTGTTTCTATCCGTTTGTTTAATGAATTCCTGGATAGGTTTTCCACCAAACTGTATTGGGGAGGTGATCTACCCTAAAAACTTGATAACTGTTATTCTCATTGACGTCGGAAAGTTAAACATTTGCCGAATAACACTTTGTGCCTGCCTCTCAACATGTAAGGAATCGTAAAGTTTATAACATTTTAAATTACATTTTTTTCTTTTCTTTAATTTCATTTTAAGTCTCTTTGACTTTATTTAACTTTAATTCTTCTCAATACACAAGCAGCAGCAGCAGCAGCAGCAGCAACATCATCATTATTTTTGTCGTTTTTATTGATTTCGGTATCTGAACAGGATATCGATTCTAACTCGGGATTCCAGTTCCTTTTTTAATGGTTTTCTTATGATCGGTCCGCGCACGCCGTTGGACGTATTATCATTTATACTCATGGAATTTTCTCACCATTTATAACTGATGGATTTCACGGGAGATCAAGTGACAGCAAGTTTTCTCATCAACCAAACCTTCTTTTCTGTATTTCTAGCAGTTTTCAATAATGTCATTGTCCGAATGGTTTTCATGAATTCTCAGATTTATATTTTCTCCAGCCTTTTCACTTGGCTTTTTGTGATCGTTTTTGTTATTATTATTATTATTATTATTATTATTATTATTATTTCCTTTGATGTCCGTTGTATACACATTTCTTTCGAGTCCCAACCAGAGATCTAAGGTCAGAAATGGCTCCATGACATTTTCCACAGATCATTTTGTAAAAAAAAGAAAAGAAAAAGAAATAAAACAAAAGATTACACACATTCTATATAGATGAAGCTCTTCTTAAAGTGTGAATTGTGAATCCATTTTTTTGTATTTCTTAAAGGCATGAATCCGTTCAATGAGTTTATCGGAATCTTTTTCAATTAATCCGAGGGCTCCAACTTCAACTAGAATTATTGATGTCTTCATGTGCCAAATTTTTGAGATTTCGATTTTAAGTTCTTTGTATTTTGATAGTTTTTGAATATCATCAAATATCCATTACAATCTGCAGGGAAAAAATTGTGACAGATCCTATCTCCGTAACCGGATCTGGGTGATTTTCATTCCAATTCCTTGGCGTTTCCTTCCCGTAAATTATTATTATTATTATTATTATAATTATTATTATTGTCAGGATCATCATTATTACTACAGATAATCTCTTCACGTTGTCAGTGTAACCATTATTAATATTATTCTGAATGTCACATGAAACTGTTGTTGTGTAAATGTCTTGAGTACCAGAGAAGATACTGACTGTTAAGTTACAACAAGGACCTCACACAGTACTTTTCGAAGTTGTGTTGTCGTATAAAAGAAGCCAAATTTTCAGAAAGTGTATTTTACACAGATTTGATCGGCATATTCTTTAAATTTTAATGGGATAGAGGTGAGTGTCGCAGTCATTGACCAATGATCGGATCATTCAGCACCATCCCTCCAGCAAATCCCAAAATCACTCATCGCAAGACTAAGAGAATGACTTTAACATTTTTCCCGGCATTATACACAATCTGGCACAAAACAGTTGTTGACCTTTTCTAATTGCTTATTATTATTACTTGAAAAATATTTTTGAATCTGCATTTGTTTTAGGGCAAGCGAAGCATGTGAAGTTTTTGTTGTTTCCACTTAAACAAAAGACAGCTATCAACAAAAAACTTCAATAGTCAAAGCTCTTCGTAGGATATATGGACTGTGCTTTTTAGAATTGTTTTGGATTTCCTGGATAAATGATTCTCAAGGGATTTTGTTGATTTGTCGTTGAGTTCCTTTTTTATCAGATCCAAAAGACAGTTTTTAAGTGCCATATTTTTTTCTTTGAATTTGTTTAATTTTTCAAAAACTTTCGTAGAGATGTTTTTATCTCTTGCTACGCTCATGTCAATCAATGTGAAAACTTTTCTTTTGCTTTTTTGTTAATAATGTCTGGGCGATTTGCTTGTACTCTTCGATCTGTGCCGATAGAAATATCCTAGAGGATGTAACATCTGCCGCATTAACTGCAGATTCAGGATGATTTTCACACCAGTTTACAGATGTTTTTATCCTGTAGTGATGACAGATCTTCGAATGCAGTTATTTAGCTACCCTGTCATGACAGTTTTTGTACTTGTTGGGCGTGAGTATTGAGCATTTTTCGATCAGGTGATCAATCCTTTCAATGTAGTGGCCTCAAAACCTACTTTTTGGGTCCATACTATTATGCAATATGTTAACTTGGTTGTCGCGTGTAGATAAGCTCTAGTTATGTGCAGCAAGAATAAACCGCTTAGTCTCACTCTTAAGTCCTGAAATCCTCAATTACTGGTGAGTTGCGAATTGACTTCGGAGAAGGAACTGGACATAGAAACAGGAAACGAAAAAGCTAGGCCAAGTTTTCTTGCTGATTTTGTGGCAGTTGTTTCTATTTCTATTTTATTTTCAAGATTTAACCCGAATTCTCTTGCCTATTTATGGGATGCTTTTAATCCAATATAAAACCTTTTATTTTTTCATGCTTTATTAATAGTTTTAACAACCAATCTTGTATAACTTTCAAGATACTTACAAAGTTCATTACTGAAATTTTCTAAGACAATTCCAGTTGAATCATGGCTCTACTCCATTGCCTCTTGGCAGATACAGACGGTCAGCATCTGCCTGAGAGTAGTGCATCTTATTGCATGTGAATTTTTGCATGAAATTTTTAGAGTTTCTGTAAGTTCTAATTTATTATGTTGAGACTATAATAAGTTACAACTGGGGTATCAAGTATTAATGGCTGTTATGTTTCAATTCAGTTTTTATTATTACTTGCCAGATACAAACCCTTTCTGTGTTTTTCTTTCATCTTCGAATGCTGCATTTCAGTGTCAATTCCTTTGTTTATCAGACCGAGTTAAGATAAACATTATTTAATTACAACCGTAAATAAATACTTAACAAGAACAAAAAAAAAAAAAGAAGTCAACCAAAGATAACCAATTCAGTGAATACCTCGTTAGTAGCATGGTTTGGCTTAACGTCCGGTAAATCAAATCCCAAATCATCAACGCATAATAATTCACACTAATTCGACTGGATAGTTCCACTTAATAGTCACTCAATAATCACCTCTCACCGGTAGTCTGACACCGCTATTTATACACCTGGAATAAAATATATTCTTAAGTCCAGAGTGTCACGCTCGAACTTCAGTGTCGGGAGTTACTCATTTTCTTCCTATATGACAGTTACTGAGTCCGAATGATGCACATTTTCCTCTTTTTTGCTTTTTTTTCTTATTATTTTCCTTAGATATTTTTTAATGAATTATCAAAATCACCATTGGTATAATTGTTTCCGTTATCGTCACTTTGATCACCGGCCACAGTATTAGTAACACTTTCCTCACTTCAATGTAGTCACAGTTAGATACGCCATCTGCTGGAGAGAAGAATGTTATTTGTAACACATTAAAAAGAAATAATAATATAAAAAGACGATTTGTCCGAAGTCTCTTGCAAACCATGTTAATCTGATTTATTAAAATGAAAAGCGTAAATACAATTATGAAATAAAAAAAAACTAAATAAGAAATAAAAGATTCATTGCATTTAAAAACAACGGAAGAAAATAGAACGCAGGCATTCTTCATCTGAAATAAATAGGTTCACACGTCTGAGTACAACCACGCAAACACTTAAGCACATCCATATATATATGAAAACTTATAATTGTACATTCATGCTCAAGAAGACAAATGCACACACATACACAAATACGTTCAGTCATTCACAAGACGACATATACAGGTACACATTCATAAAGTGCGCACATTCGTACACACATAGACACATATAAATATATATGTTTACTCATATACACATTTATACGTATGCACTGGCAAATGCATAATCATGTAGGTACATAATGAAATAAAAGGCACTTGAAAATGTGCAAATCCTAAAAGAAATGCAACAATGTTTTCGGCGGCTTGATGTATTTTATTTCTGGTTCATGGTTGGTATTTTTCGTTCAAACATTCCAGTTGAAGTTGAAAAGTCGAATTTGAAATTCAGATACATTTATAGCTGTGTCAGAAAGTTGTAATGCCGATTGTGATGACCAAGTTCAAATTCCGGCCTTGTTGAGTTTTGTTCCACATTAGAGGCCTAGGAAAAGGTATGAATCCATCCCATATGACAGTCCATTAGTAATGAATAAGAGAAAGACAATCCTGGTTTCAAAAACATGGGAAAATCAACGGTGAACATTTCCTTTATCTTTTCGAAGAAGTCATAAAAATTCATATGAGAAACAAAACGAATTTGTGGAAAGCCAAGATCGCCAACGTTATGAGGAGACAAAAAATAACATGACGCTTAGAACATCTCGAAAACCAATTCCTAAGAGTTGTCAGTCCAATTAGAAGCCTTTATATATATATATATATATATATATATATATATATATATATATACACACACACACACACACACACACACACACACATATATATATATATATATATAACTACAACAAAGATTATTGATGTCATGTGGCACATTTTTGAGATTTCGATTTCAAGGTCCTTGTATTTTGATAGCTTTTTGAAGATCTTCAAAGATACATTGCAGTTTTCGGGGACTTATTATTATTATTATTATCTGCGTAGGTAACCTTTTATATCAAGGTTAGGATTTATTAAACAAGAAGATAAAATTTAAATTCATCTAATGACTATATATTCACAAAGACGATTAATTATTAGGTAAAAAAGAAAAAAATAAATACAGTCGTCTCTCTTTCAATCATTTGAACCAATATTTCATAGCGAAGTTATCAGTTTTAGATTGACCACTCTTTATACTGATACTCCTTCATGAATAACTTTAGTCATTTTCTGTACTAACGAAATGAAATACCTTGGGAAATAGCGAAAACTAATATTAGTAATATTTTAATATCATTAACTCAAAATTTGTTTGAGAAATTTCAATGCGAAGTCTTCAAGTTGTGCATTGAACATCAAGCAAAATTGGATTGTCAGTGGTCAGGAATTAATGTCAATATTAATGACAGAACAGGCTTTATATATATATATATATATATATATATATATATATATATATATATATTTATTAAAGACATTTTTATGTTTAACATTCTTTTTATAGATACAAGTATTTAAGTAAATGCTCTGTTTATAATAAACTTGTATCTATAAAAAAAGAACATTAAACATAAAAATGTCTTTAATAAATATATTGTCGGACTTTGTCCATTTCTTAATATATATATATATATATATATATATATTTGAGTGTTGATTCCTATGTCGAAAAGTGTCGAATATATTAGGGATTCGTATATTTCTACCTCAGTATCACTTCGTATAATAAGATGTTCAGCATTTTTCCCTCATAAATATAGCAAGTATATGTTTTGTGCTTATGGCCACCTCACATTGAAACGCCGGTTCTCGTTCGATCACAGAAGTTAGGCAATGTTGAACCTGTTCAGTAGTCAGATGGGTAACCGCTGGGAAGTACCAGGTGCTGTAAGTCACGTGACAAACCACGAATCACGCTACTTATAGACTAACAGAAAAGACCTCGATATGTGGAGGGGCTTTTCTACTGACAGGATTTGGTTGACGGGTGCGTGGTATATATTGTCTCAATTATAGTAATGCCATTATAACTTTTTATAAGTTTTATTTATTTGTTTATTATAACATTTTCAGAAAGATTTGATATCAACCACTGGGAATCATACCACTGGGAATCATACCATTCGGAATCATGCCACTCGGAATCATACCATTCGGAACCATACCATTGGGAATCATATGTCCAGAATTCCTATCAGTATTTCTTGTCGTCTTTAACAATGCAGTAGTTTGTTTCAATTTTCGTTTTTTATATTAAAACCTCGATTTAAGGAATTAATTGGAAGATGGGAAAATGTATTCTTTTAATGCAATAAATCCTTCATTTCTAAACAAATTCTGTAGATCACCTCATTTAATGAAGATTGTTTTGTTAAATCTAAGACAGCCGACACGCAAATAGGCAATGTTATGTAGAACTATATAAAATATCAAATAAAACAATTGTACATCCATTTCCTTGCTTATATTGAGAGGACTTTTGGAAGAGATGCTGTAGATGTAATGTGCATTGGAATTTACTTTGGAATACACATAAAAAGACAACATGTAAATTGTTCTTGACAATTGGCTAAAATTTAAAAAAAATCAATATAGCAAATACAAATTATGAAAAAAAAAATCACTTCACACATTTATTAAAACAAGATTTATAAAAGCACATGACATCGAAAACTTATCCAATAAAAAATTTGATGGTGATGATGGTGATAGGCGTCGTTTTCTATGTGCCATGTCCATTCAGAACGTGGCCAGTAATGACTCTCCATAACTTCCTATCATTGTTAGTTTTTAGTTTTGTATTTTCATTATCCCTCCCACACCCTGTTCTTTCAACCATTTATACAAGTTCATTAGGTAGGGTCACCCGCTGTTTTCATTTGTTTCCTATGACTTCATTATGTCCTAGAAATTTCTCTTTTTGATTCTAAGTATAAGCCTCATTTTTGTTTCTATTTTCCTTCAAAATTCCTCATCATTTGAATTTACAGAACACATGGTATTTTCAATATCCCACTGCAGAAACACATTTCTATTGGCTCAAATTTCTTTGTTATTCGTGAGGAGATTGTCCAGTATTGACTGCCGTAGAGGTGAACTGATATGATGATAAACACAGAACAAAAAACATATCGATTAGAACGAGTATCTAAGTGAAAAGATTACGATGAACACGATAAACGATTTTTTTCTAGCATTTATCTAACCTCAATGAATGAAAATATTCGTTCGTTATGCTCCATATAATTCAGGAGTGGTTACTTAAATCGAGTAAAGTTTAATCGAACTTTTTCTATATGTCTCATTCTATTTGCTAGTGCAAAATTATTATAAGTATTAACGTCCATTTCGTATTCTATAATTTTTCCTTCATTTTCTGCTTCGTCCATTAAATGGCATCCGCCATTTGTTATACGTAATGTCAAATTTTGAATGGGGCACTCAGTGAGGATCGAACTCACTGTTCAGTAATTATGGTCAACCAGACTAATCTTGATAGCTATTACCGTTCGCCTGTAAGGGAAGAGACTTCAAGCTGACATTATCATTACTGTTCTAATTATAGTGTCAGATCTGCCATTTTTGATGATGGATACGTGGATTATCATTATAATTCCATAAGACACAATTGCGCCTGTAATGTCATTAGACATAGTGCACTTTGTAGATTGAATAAGGCTAAAGAAGAAGGTTTTCTGGTCTCAGTCAATGTTAAATAAAATTATTGACATTATTACATCAGTGACGCAGGCCAGCGTATGTTTGCCAGAGAACCTCAGGCATTACTTTTAAGAAGTTTAGAGATTAAATAACTTAAGAGATATTTTGATTGTAACAACTCATTGCTTGTTTAATATGATTATTGTGATTATTGTCTGCTACACTGTCGCAACAAAATTACATGGCGCTTACATAGAAGCACTTCTTAAATAGATTTCTCCAATAGAATATTTCATTGCCTTTGGCTTTGGTCTTTTAATTAACAGGACTGAATTTTGTTCTTACTTTTGGTAAATTTCTACCATTATCATCATTTTTATGCTTTGATTTTGTTGGTTAATTTCGTCGCAATTATATTAATTTTGACATTTTTGGTGATAGTTGCGGGTGATTAAGTGACAGCTAGTCTTTTCAAATTTCCAAAACCTTCCTCAGTATTTTATCAATTCAATAACGTAAGGCACGTATGTATGTATATAGACATGAACAGATAGATGGTAGTTTGGGTGACTGGTTAAAATATTCATTTTCTGTCTTTAAGACTTGGGTTCGAATCCCACTATTTGTCAGGTATAGGTGACTTCTTGATATTATCGACCAGGGTAGGCGATCCCAGCATGGGAAGTGCCTGAAAACTATACTAGAGATTGGCCCAAGCCTTGATAGTGAAATTGGGTAAACGGAACAGTTTGAAAGACGGTTTGAAAATTACTGCTCTCTTGTTCAAATCGCTGATCACTCCAGGTTATGCACTCTCTCCCAGAAACTTTAACTGAGGGTCTGCTAAGCATAGTTGCAGTATAAACCACAGGTGGCGTCTGTTGGCGTTGAACAAACACAAACGTGCCTGAGTAGTCGTCTGTGTGTGTGTACGGTTGCATCCATAGTAACTAGTGGTTTACAGTGGAGATTAAGTGACAACAAGTATCCACAATATACCAGCTCGCGTTTTAATATTTTAGTTCTTTTAAATAATATCGGCATTTGGATAGTTCCAGCCTTTCCCTATTTTTTTTAGTTTTTGTTCCAAGGCTCAGAGATTGTTCCCAGATCTCAGATAACTACTGGCACGACAGCCACTTTCATGTTCTACACCTTTATCGATTATCTGGAAACAAAGATACATTTATCTTTTGCCTTTGTTTCAGATCTTTTCTGCGGTTATCTGGAACAATGGAATTCATCATCAGGAATGTGTTCTTCTTGTTTACTACAAACAAATCTCGTTTGGATTGTTTGATCAATTTGAATCTCAAAGTATCAAAGATTTTGATGTCTGTTTTTCTTTCGGGCACATTATGATTTAATTTTGTGCTGATAATATTGTTTTGTGTGGTTAAAATGTCGTCGGTTGCACAGTTCTTAGTTGATCACCATTCTTACCCAATCATGGTTTACAATTGGATTGATATCCTCATGTTTTCATGGTTGTTAGTGTCACATCGCTTCGACCGTTGTGCTATTCGGTCTTCTTCTAGGGTGTTTCGGTCCGAGTAACCTTCAGTGAATTTTAAATGAAACCTTTATTGTTTTAATTCCGTTATCCATCTTGTCTTTTGTTGTCTTTATTCTACCCCTCACTTATTGCTCGTCCTGCTTCATTGAGTCCAATGAACTAGAGTAAAGTGTCTGTTGTGAATTGTGATCTCAATCCCTGGACTGGGTAGTATTATGTAAGATATTGATATATTTGTTCGAAGTAGCAAAGTGGTTGTTGACTACTGTAACCGGGTAGGGCAATCTAGCAGGTAACCGTAATGGACTGGTCCTCGTCGTAGTGGTAGGCAATAGGCGAAATCAATAGGCGTAGTTTATGTACCTCCACATCAGTCTGTATTTATGGCTGACACCAGCCAGTCATATTACTGTGAGGGGGAAACCATGTGTATGCATATTCATTACATCAGATATTAACCCTAAATACAGGTACGAATTTTTATAAAAGTAGTTTTTTTAACATATCAGGATTATCTTATTTATATTAATAAACATTAATAGTTGAACCTTATCAAATCAAAAGGGATAGCATTTGGTATTATCTGTTACTAAATTCTGCAGGATTTAAATTTTCGTGATAAAAAATATATGAATATTCAGCAGTCTATATTAAGTATACAACTACAAAAGAAGTTATTTCAAATCAGTTTTTGGTGGGGATATCTTTACATTTTTTTTAATTACTTCTTATAGTCTTCAATGAAATTGACCTGACCGGAGCTTCACTGAAATGTTTTCCTACTTTGACTGTTGACAGTCTGCTTAATGTTGTCTTGCTGGACCAACAGGCGTTTTCTTATTTTCCGTATAAGTGTTCAATTAATTCTAAATAACGTCACATACAATTTCCAAATATTTTCAACAAGAATATTGTTCCTTTTTACAGTGATTTCAAATTTACGGTTCATTTCCTAAAATCTGACTAAAAATCAGAAATATTGCAGAAAAGGGCCGACTGGATAGGTATATAGGTATTAATCCATCTCTTAAACCCTCATCTATGGATTAATTTGTAAGACAAACTAAGATTCAGCCTTAGGTGGCAACCAGTCTAGAAGAAGGATAACTCTGAATTAAAAGTCATTTGTAGCCTTTGGTATGCACATACTGAAATGATTGCGCAATTTATAGTGAATACAACCGATCTGATGAATGAATGGACATCTGTATCAGTTGCCAGCATATGCGAATATTTCGTATCGATGTTTTTACATATGAAATATTGGAGCTTTTGGAATCATTTCCATAACTGATTGTTATATTTTGTAACAGGGCTTCTGGATCAAAAGGGAAGAAACTGACGTTCAAAAGTTTGTGGCCACATCACATAAACCAAAACAGGTACAGAGATTGAAAAGAGAAAAATATCTCTAACTAAAACTCATTCTATAATTTATTACAATAAGTTACTAAACATTGTTCATATTTCACGAAGCTTCTTTGAACTTGAATAATTGCTTCAGTGCGAATGGAAATGGATACCTACAAATTCATCAGCATAAATTAGAGGAATATAATAATATTCTCTCTGGTGTACCATAAACTTTTTCTGATCGATATTTTTTTTAATTAAATGCTATTTTCTTAGTCGATATGCACCCATTGAGTTAATGCTATCTACTGACACCCAATTGGACAAGTCGCATTCTTCCGTTACTTTCATCTTCCTTTGGTTGAACTTTGACCCGGCAACTTACTGCGCCATCTTATCCTGTAGGGTGAGTGAGTACATCTTAGTTTGATGTGAAACACTTTCATTGCTTTGAAACTTTGAAAGAATTTCTGTAATACCGTTTCTTTAAATTTCGAGTTCCATAGCTATTGCTCGCTGGCGTATATATTCTTGATAATATTCGTTACTGTTGTTCTGATTTCTTCAGGCATCTTCGTCATTATTTCAAACAATGAAACACAAGAATTTAATGCAATAATCTTCATTATATGTAAGAATAAAAAATCGATACTTTTTCGTAACATCACAGCAGAAAGAAAACAAGATATTTTGGGGTGTCATCCCGCATCTTTTTTATTTCGAATTCCTGTTAGAAAATATGATAAAATATGAAAAAACCTAACAGGGCAACGATTTCATATGTAGAGAAAGCGTGATGTGAAATTTACGATAGTTTAATGGCTTGATTTGTTTGTTTAACTGGCGATACTTTAAGGTGACCGAAGTCTTTTGACACGACAGTGAACCCTTTCCTCACTGAGTAATAGTTTAATTTGTCCTTGACAAAACTTTAGAATCCGTAAAGTGTGAATTAATAGAATATAGTCGAAGGATGGTGAACTGGAAATCAGTGGAGAAAACGAATTTGCGTCGGGAACGCAATTAAATAAATTACTCAAAACAACTTTAAACTAAAAACATAGTGAATACTTTGCTGTGTTTATTTCGACTAAAACACACTGCCAAATAAATATACGAATGAAATAAATTGATAAATATCGTAGACATTGTGGATTAACAACTTTACAGATCATACGCTGAATTTATAGGCTTGCATCTTGAAGGAACATTCGAAAACCAAGACACACAGACAAGTATTTGAAAGTCAGACTCCATTAAACAAACTAGTGATCTGTGACATGAAAAATATCCGTTGGTTTCAATCAATTTCCTAACTACTTTCATTACGGCTGGTGGCCTTGGCTAACACTGTAGAAACGACATTACGACGGCAGATGTAATAATATTTATAATCCTATTAAAGAAGAAGTGACTTGTGGTCATGAAGACGTCTTTCGGTCTGATTCAATTTGTAAATTGCACTCAGACAACTGCTCCGACCTTCAAGTAATATTGCTACAATCTCATTTGCGAGAATAGCACATAGATTAGAACAGCGCACTGGTTGCTGAGAGGCCTTAGGTTGCATCAGGATTATTGAATTGCTTATAATTGCAAGCATACACTGGCTTGGGAGAAGGTAATTAAACAATGTTTTAATAGCCGAAGAGATTTGGGCTTCTGTTTTTGTGCTAGTCTGTTTTTTTTTTCTTTTTTTTGTGTGTGATGACAACCTGGTTAAAGAGAAAAGGTAAACCTGATTAAAAAAGACAAAAAGACATACACTCCAAAAAGCAAAAAAAAAAAAAAAAACAAAAACCAGGAAAGATAAGTATGCAGTCAAATAACTACGATACTCACGAGGCACACATATCTTTTGGTGAAATATATGAAAACTGAATTTTCTTGTCGGAAACGGAATTAGCTAGACAAAATGATAAAAAGGCCTCTCAGTCACCCAAACTAAAAGCAACCGATCAATATGTATTTCATCAATAATAATAAAATGTTACTGCTCATATTTCTGTTCTATATCATTAACAGTTGACTAATAGAGAAAATTTGGTAACTCCCTTTCTTCTCATATCATGTAACCTAGAACTATTTGTCATTTGTAGGAAAGATGGGCGCCAACAAACAACACCTTTGACCTAGAGACGCTACCAAGGAATCAACATTAATGATCTAGATAATGCGACCAATTAATAAATGGTACCATTTAACACAAGTACTGCATATGGTATGCAGAACTTGGAGAGAAAATGAATGCCGCCAAGTAGCAATGATTTTTTCACCAAAATATCATCAAGGAAACATTATAGAGAGCACCTTGTTATGAGATCAACTAAGATATTTTATTTTTAAGACTAAGTAATTTGTAGAGGACATCAAATCCCAAAGCATTGAAAGTCGTCTGTTTAAACGAATCACATCCTCACTCTATATCCCGCAACATATGGAATATGGAAAAGTAAGCTTTCTTTAGTTTTGGGTCCCCTCAACTGCAATTAAATATTTATTTTATATTACGACCATTAAATGTTTTTCGTATATTTTCGTCAACTTTCATCACAAAAGGTTTATAAAATTTCTAAAAGTTTGTGTTTCTGTAAACTTCTGATCGCTTTTAAGGAATTTCAAAGTTTAAAAAAATGGTAAAGAAGGAATGGAACTTTAGAATGAAGAGACGTTTAACTCTAGTAATTTAATATATATATATATATATATATATATATATATATATATATATGTGCATAAGAATGCAAGGTTGCTCTGTGTCTACACTGCTTATATTAACATAAGCTCCCGGATATTGAGCAATTTTACCCCATAAATATAGCAAACAATAAAAATACATTTTATCACACACACACACACACAGATATATATATATATATATATATATATATATATATATATATATATATATATACACAGGATAAATGACCTCAAATAACTAGCTGAAATTTTACGCTGTGACTTTGTAATTTTACGATGTCCCCAGCAGTTTTGAAAGTGCTTATCAGTTCAATTGATAAGCATCTTCCCGCTTTAGTCATTACAGCCTTGTTAAACACCGTATTAAACCAAGTTATATTACATCATCTGTGGGACGACTTCGTTTGTGTGCATTCTTACTTGTAATTCAAATCAGATGTAATTTCATCTTTTTTAACTAAATTGAAATTCGAATATTCGGCTTCCTATTCGATTTGAATTACAAACGAAACCACAGAACAGTGGTTTAATCCCCCGTTTAAGCACGAAAGTAGGAAATATGTTTCTCAATTTAATTAATAAACACTTCTTTGACTCTTGAAGATCTTCTAATATATGTAGAAGTAACTCTCTTCGAGTTAATTGTAGCTTCACACAGAACTTGCATTGGTGAAGAAACAAAATAATAATATATTAAAAGCCAGTGATGCTAATTATAATTCTAACTCTGACTGCAAGAGTCGAAGAAATTCTCTTTTCTGGGGAATTGTCTGGTGCAAAATATTGGGTACCAAATGAATGACACGGACCTTAATTACTGTATATTGAAGCCATTGAGAAACTTCGGAAGGAAAGTTTTTCTTCTTTTTAATTATGTCCCTTTGAAAAGGAAGAGATACGAAATCAATCTAAAATTGTCAATATATATATGAGAACGGAATTATTAAAACAAAATCGAAAATTTTCTGTAAATGTAAATAAATTTCTGCGGTGCCATTTCTTCCCCTGATCAATAAATGGTATATAAGATTGTTGCTTATAGATTAAAAAATATTGTGCGTTCATAATTCAACTGACTGGAGAATATTTTAGATGTAAATTTAAATTATTTGTGTTTTTTACCTGGTTTCTCCTTTTTATTATCAACTTAATGAGTGTATGTTCTCATACACTGATTATCAGCTTTATGTATTGTTTGAAGAGGTTTACAACTAGAGGCAAAGATAATGATGGAAATAGATGAATATCAGCAAAATACATTGTCCTCATAAAACATGTATTTGTAAAAAAAAACTAAACGTTTAAATGAAAATGATGTATTCGACCGAAACGTTTTCTCTATAAAAGAAGAAATCACTAGTTCGAATAAATCAGTTCCTAATAGTAATTCTTTACCTCAAAAGTAGAGAAATTAATAAAAAAAAATGACAAACCCACCTTGATAATCAAATTTCGAAAGGGTCTGGTATAGATTTAAAAAGACTCCCAAAATACATGACTGATATCACTTTGCGATGGCGACGTAGTGGATGTAAGTATTTTTTAAAAGTATTAATCGTGCGTTCAATCCTTGGATTAGGTAATGAAATCTTTACACTTTACCAAACACAAACAAGAAAGGACACCCAGGAACAGTAATGATTATATTATAAAATATAATCAATTAATACAAAATATCACTCATCAGACTGAAGATGGTCAATGAGTATTCGAATGAAAACATTTTGTCTAATATAATAATAATAATAAGTAAATAAATAGAAAAATCAAGGATGAGAAAAAGCTCCCGAAAAGTATTCCAAAATATGTTGAGTTCTAAAAAAATTCTCAAGTTCAAACGTTCTACATAGATTTACTTGATTTAACTCATGTTTGGCACAAGGTAGTATTTTTTGAGTTTCATGCAAACATTGGCTATTAAAACAAAGTCAAGAATCTTGTTATGACTGCTGCCCCGTGAAAAGATTATCAAGATTAGTATATTTAAAGAATATCTATCTATCTATCTATGGTAAGAAAGATAATTTTGTAGACTACTCGACACCTGAGCTGGATTATACAACCATGAATGTGTTACAAATGTGGCTTTGTGACAAGATAAGAGTAAATAACAAAATACACATTCATTGCTATACGATTTTATAAAAACGTCCAAACACACAGACACAAACGCATACACACAGGGCGAGGGAGAGGGAGATGAAGATAACAAGAGATAGATAGATAGATGGATAGAGATAGAGAGAGAGAGAGAGAGAGAGAGAGAGAGAGATGGCAAATACGACAAAATATTGTAAGACTGCGTAGTTTTTGATATTTTATGAAGACGTAGGACGCATATATAATTATTGTCAGATGCACTTTATTACTAAATCTCTCAGGAAGGTAGGCATAATGCACACTGTTAAAGAATACTCCCCCCCCCAAAAAAAAACAACAAAGCGTCTGCTTAAATATGGCTATCCAGTAATATGACGTTATCGATATATGTATATATATATATATATATATATATATATATATATATATATATATATGTGTGTGTGTGTGTATATATGTGTGTGTGTGTGTGTGTGTGTGTGTGTATATATATATATATATATATATATATATATATATATATATATATTCATTCAAGCATGTTTGGTTGGATAATCTAGACATATTATGTATATTTATTTTTGCCTTCACTCCTGAAGATGATCTCGGATGAGATTGAAAGTACTTCAAAAAATAAAAGAAATTAAAAAACTAAGGCGCCTTCCTCAATGAATTTAATATCAACATTAAGAATTCGATAAGACAATTCGAGAGGATTAAAATAAAGATAAATAGACATGTGTGTGTGTGTGTGTGTTGATATAGTGAGTAAATCAATTGGGTAGATAAGTGTGGCTTAAACAAAACGAGTCTTGGGAGACTATGAGAAAGAGATGGAAAAAGAATGAATGTTAAAGAGGAAAAGGAGAACGGCTAATGTATATACGGGAGGAAAATTACTACGGAATGGTTTGTGCGCAGATCTTGCAAGCCATCGCTATTAAGTTCTTCATTAGGTACATGATGTATGTGAGACTTGGAGAGCGAAAGAATTAAAAAAAAATACGAATCTTATGAAATTATGGAAAAAATTAAATAATATTGAAACTCTATATCATTTTTCTGATGCAAATGTTCCCAGCTACAACTTTTGTGCAATATTAGGGATATCTTAGAAGTGTCTTGGAAGCTCATTCAGTTCTTTATAGTTTGTACGTACATACACTTTTAGAATTTGTTAGAGTTTTATATTTTATTAAAAAAACAACATGGCTGAATATAAAAACCCAATTCGAAACTGTTTACTGCAAGCAAAATACAGTGGAACTTAGAAAACAGATCATTGAAGCTTACGATAATGATGCAGTAGTGGGGAATGCTTTGCAAAGTTTAAAGAAAGTATTTTATCATCAGGAATTTGAGAACAATATTCTACTGGAAGTGTTGACAATCGAATGCTCTGTGTTCAGGAAGTTCTCGGGGGCATCAGGAAAGAATATGCTTCATTTTGGGGCTTGCCTCTCGGCAGGCGTTTTACTGCACATTAACCCCACTTACTGACGTGAGGCTTCATCACCGGGTTCCACTGGAACCCAGTGATGAAACCGGTTAGCTACTTTGCATTCTTTTGAGGATCATTTGTCTTGGCAACTTTCAAAATTTCTTTTGGTGCCTTCTCAGTTGCTGCTTGGATATCTGTCAGGGTTGCACTTATTTTTCTCCGATTCCAATGAAAGTAGAGTGTGGGAAAATTTGCAAAAATTGGAAATGGATGTATTAGAGGAATATTTGTAGAAAGACGTCGCATAAAGAGAACGTGAATTCTTTTAAATGGAACTTGAAATGATTCAGTGAAACTCGTTTGAATAATGCACTTTGCTTTATGGTCGGTGACTTCGATGGGATTTGAAATTTCTTGGATACTTAATGAAGAAGGAAAATTTGGAGAACTTAACATTCACATGACAGGGGGAAGGTTGCGAGCCCATACCTCAAGAAGAAGAAGAAGAGGAAGAAGAAGAAGAAGAAGAAGAAGAAGAAGAAGAAGAAGAAGAAATGGAGCTCTAGGCCAATCACCTTCAGACTATTACTTATTTTGTTCCGTATATCGACCGTTTTTCTTCGAAGCTTTTCCAACACGTTGGAGACACCAAAAATTTTCCCGACAGAAAAACTAAATCAAGAGCCGGATCTTTTGAGTTCAAGATTTAATTAAAAGTCTTACAAAGTCATAGAAAGAGAAAACATTTTGATGGCTGAATAATGATGATATGAATGAAAGCATTTGCTAAAAAGTTGGATATTTCTGTATAAAGCTAAATAACGAGAAAGAATATCAGTAGTTATTGTCGACACGCAATAAAACTGAAATAGTGATGACAGTTCAGGTGGGCCATTTGGTCAGGTAACGTCGTTGGCAAATCTCACAAATTATTATGGCGATAATTTACTTGCAAAAATGATCATGTCCGAAACTTCATTCACTTTATTTGTTTTTTGGTTTTCTTTATAACTTTTCTGTTTGCTGTTGATTTTGTTTTTGAGAACCGAAATCCACTTCCCAACCTAATATCGTCTGGTGTTCAATGTCACAGTGTGAGCGTTTTCAATAACTTGTCATTTTCAAGTAACAAAGAAAAGAAAATGACAATCAAAGGAACGACGATCCTAATTTCTTTTGCTGAGTTTTACTGAGTGAGAAAAAAAAATTGATTTATGGATTGATTTTTCTCTTTCCCTTTTCTCTATTCCTTTCCCCTTTCTCTCTTTCCTTTTCCTCTTTCCTCTCCCTTTCTCTTTTCCTTTTCCTTTCCCCTTTCTCTCTCCCTTTCCTTTTTCTCTATTCCTTTCCCCTTTCTCTCTTTCCTTTGCTTTTTCTCTATTCCTTTCCCCTTTCTCTCTTTCCTTTTTATCTCTTTCTTTTCCTTTTCTCTCTCCCTTTCACCTTTCTCTCTTTCCTTTTTCTCTCTTTCTTTCCCTTTTCTCTCTCCCTTTCACCTTTCTCTCTTTCCCTTTTCTTTATTCCTTTCCCCTCTCTTTCTTTCTCTTTTCTCTCTCTTTTCTCTCTTCCTTTGCCTCTTCTCGCTCTCTTTCCCTTTCTTTCCTTTTTGTCTCTTCCTTTCCCTATTCTCTCTTTTTTTCTTTTCTCTCACACTTTTCCTCTTCCCCCACCCATTCCCATTTTTCTCTCCCCTTTCCCTTTTCTTCATTCCTTTCCCATTTCTCTCTCTCTCTCTCTTTAACTTTTCTCCCTTCATTTTCCCTTTTTTCTCCCCCTTTCTCCTTCCGTTGTGAGAAGGTGAAGGCTTTATTCGTCTTTTTACATTGTTTACTTTATATTTCTGTTTATTTCTTTTCTTTCTTTTCTTAGTTCTTTCTATATTTTTAAAAATTTTCCTCCACTCTCTCTTTACTTTTCTTTCTCTCTATTCAATTCTCTCTCGTTTGTCTTTTCTGCCGTTTCCTTTCTCTTTCTCTTTTCATCTTATTTCTATTCTTTCTCCACTCATTATTATTTCTTTACTTAATTTCTTTTCTTTTGCCTTTTTATCCGTTCACTCTTTCTTTTAATTACGAAATGAAAAGCCCCCCCCCGCATCGTGCATCCGATGCGCGTCTTGTATTGCCAGTATTCACGACTCCGATTTCATTTGAAAAATAAAAAAGAAACAACGAGAAACAGAATCTTTGTTAATTTAAACCAAACTGTCACTTTCCCCTGGTCTTTATTACCGTCTTGGTGACATGTGTTTATGCAGAGGGTCTTGTACGACAGTCTCCCACCCCAGCGTATCCAACCGAACAGTCGCCCTTTTTCGATGTTTCTCCCATGTTATTAGTGCGAAAGTTTCTCTCACCGACAGCCACAAATTTTGAGGAAAGCTAAAAAGAAAAGTGAAGCCAAATAAAAATAACTCTTCAAGTTTTCAGTAGGAACCCTTCCCAATCTGAAATGTCGTGCCGAACCCCAAGCGAGTGAATTCTTTAATAAGAGTCATAATCGTTGTTGAAGATGATGGCTATAACAGACAATAATAGCAATTATTCACCTAAAATTGATGCTAAAGTTCTCAGCTCCATTTTGTGCATGGTGTTAGGGAAATCTTAGAAGCATCTTGGAAGTTAATTCATTTCTTGCGTTTTCAATCAATCAATTAACAAAAACAGAAGAAGATTAACAAAAACAGAAGATGATTAAAAACAGAAGTAGATTAACAAAAACAGAAGAAGAAGAGAAAAAAGGTTTTCACATGGAATAACAGAAACAAAAGTCAGTTTTTAAACAATTGTTATTCCTCTCTAGTTTGATACAGCAAAATTCTTTTTATACAAGATAGTCAACGGTCTGAAAAATTGATTGATTATAGAGAATAGAAAACAAAAAAATAGGACATCTTAACTGAAACGTAATCTTCCCGGCAAATGTTATTCTCTGTGTGAAGTGATTTTTGAAATTAAAAAACAGGAATTAATGTGCAAAAACTACAGTGAGAAATTAGCTGTTGTTTCAGGATGGAAGCCGGTGGGTGATTTTGCCATGTTATGTCGTATTATGTCTTCATGTTGCAAATACGGCGTAGCAAATAACCATGGAGATATGAAGAGAAGGTATTTCTCATCCGAATTATTTTAGCTTTTTTATATTTGCTTCTGCAGACAATGAAACTATGAGAAACACAGAGTAATTTTACTCATATCAACAACTTTTCAGAAGTTGAATATTTTTGGCGTCTTTAAATCTCTGTTGAGTTCAATATCATGAGATTTTCATTACCTTTTGTTGACCATTTTAGTCGTTATATGTATTTTCTTCCAATGCCAAATGCTGAAAGCATACTGCATTCGCAATGTCAACTAAAAGACGTCAACTACTCCCCGACAGATATTCTGTTACAGATTTATAAACAACAGTTTGTCGGGTCTCTTTCATCTGCTGTCATTGTCTCAGATACTATTCTGTTAAATTTGTTCATTATTTATGGAAGAGAACGGTAAAATTTATGCATAGAACAAGACTGACTTTGAGGACTCAAGAACACCGGTCCATTCATCTTAATATGTTGGGACAAAAAAATCTATCTACTCAACTATGGGGAGAGAAACTATAATATCACTTGTTTACGAAAACTTTTAATATAAGCAAATGTTACTTACTTGTCTTAGAATTTGTCCATTATTCATGACTTACCACTTTTGGTCTAATTGCTTTCTCGACGAGCGTCGCTTCGATCTGTCTACACAGGTTGGGCACAATGTCAAGACAAAACGATTCCTTTCCAATTTTGAAACCTTACACCACTCATGCGGTAAGTCTACCCAGACGATTAGCTTGGAATTGCAAGTTATCACTTCACTTCATTTCGATAACGGACTTTCTTATAGAAGAGAATGATTTGCTTCCAAGGGCAACATTTCTTTTCGAGAAATAATTTAGTGAAATAATCGACACTGATTTGAAGATGGAGATCGAGTATCACCATTTAGTGTTAAGGTGATTATAATGGGTTCTGGTGCAAAGTGGATGATACAGACCGCAGGCAAATCTTTCGGCTGGTTTAGAAAGTTTGTCATGTAAAACATCGTTTCTTCAAATGATTCACGTTGATATTTCGGATAATGCAAGATCGAAGCCAGGAGAAATCTTGAGTAGAAAAGAAAATTAGTTAAGCGTGATTATTGCACTAATTTATGTTTACAGTCCGTTGCAAACAATCGTCTATTTATTTGAAGTCGGACGTTTTTTCAATGTTGATTTTCGTTAAACGTTTTGCCCTAATAGGGATAACAAAATTAATCGGGATGAAGCATTCATTTAACGACTGAAGAAATAATCGGTTAAAATAGGATAAAAGAAAAATACACAGGCAAACATACAAATATAGAAATTAAATGGTATAATGATAATATTTCACCATAAAATCACGAACGTCTCGAAGAGGATAATAATAATAATAATAATAACAATAATAATAATAATAATTATTATTATTATTATTATTATTATTATTATTATTATTATTATTATTATTATCCTTCTTTGTCGTCGTCGTTGTCGTCGTTGCCGTCGTCGTCGTTGCCGTCGTCGTCGTTGCCGTCGTCGTTGTCGTCGTCAGAATACAGCATAGAATATTGTAAGAAAAATAATAGCAAGAATATAACGAAACCCAACAATCTGCTTAGTGGCTTGTCAAATAAAAACAACCCCGTGCATGAAAGACACGCTATTGAGGGACCCAAGATTTATTCGAAAATTATTTTTAGTTTCGAAATCTCCTACATTAATTTTTACGCTTAATGTGTACAATTACTAAAATTTAAAAAAAAAATACTAAACGTGTTGAAAAAGATAATATTTGGTAGATGCAAAATTCTCAGCTTATACTTTACGTAAAATATCTTAGAAATGTCTTTGAAGGTTACGCAGTTTTATTGATTGTGCTTGCTCATTCTTTAAGAGATATTTGAAGAAATGTGATATTTTTTACATTATTTACTTTGTAAATCAATGTTGAATATGGCAGGATCGTTCGAAATTGTTTCCTTTTCATTTTTACTATAGAAAAATCGGGAGCAAGAGAGAAAATGCCTCATTGAAGTTTAAGGTTAAAATGCAGCAGATCTAACCATGTTTCAGGAATCGTTTGTGAAGTTTAAAAAGATTACAAAGAACATTTTGGAAAACCTCAAATTGAAAACTAACAAATTGTAAAATAAAAAACAAACAAACAAAAAAAAAAAAAAACATGTGATAGAAAATGAAGGCCCAGACAAAGAAAAACCTGCAGAGTCAGAAAAGACGAATCATTGAAGTCGTTTGTATGATGTTTGCAAGAGAAAAAAGAACCGGAATCGACATATATGTGGCACCATGCATCCTGACGATTTGAAAGAAATATTTATAGATATATGATTTGCTTTTTTACGGTTTATCAACCATTTGAGGATTATTTAAGGCCGAAAAATATTTTAGGTTTTAAGAATAATTCTTTCTTTGCATTCAAGCGATTTGGCAGAAAGAAGGAGAAAACGAAGAAGAAAGAAAGAAAAAGTAATACGAGACGGGTTATAGGCGAACACACACACACACGGCTTAAGAGACGAGAATAAGGAAGAAAAGGGTTATTGTTGATAGGTATCAAATGTCGAAAATATCTAGGTCACCTACGAACAAGCGTTGACCGATTTCCGCTTATCCACGAAAAATGGAATTATGTTATCAATGGATGTCACCAAAAGAAGAAAACCCATTTTTGAACATTGACGAAACACAGACAGTCTTGACTGGGTGTGGAGAATTAAAATCCCACACAAGTAGTTTTCACTGGCTAAGTTTTTCTTTTGACAGAATAGACTTTTACCCTGCGATAATAAAGATTTTTTGTTATCAACACATGGGCCGAAGGAAATGAAATATTTTTATTTTTGGCTTTGGAGACGCCAAGTTGGCTAGGAAGATTTCTTTCTTAGGCCATGTCCAATTAGCGATAAACTGCTTGACAAACGCCACGTGTTGAAACCGAGGGTTGTCACCTCGGCCGCTCATGATAAGGGCGATTTAATTAATTTTTTTTTAGTTAAGCCAGGTATTTCCTTCCCAAAACAAAGCCACGGGTTGTTCACGCCCGACTAAGACGTCATTGGCCAAGTGGATCACATGACGCACGAAGGAGGAGGAAAGATACCCGACCAGGACCTCATTGGCCGAGAATGATCACGTGACGCACGAAGAAAATCAGTCGACGCCTCTATCCAGAGTGTAAGTATGAGAAGCCGATACGAAGAAGTGGGGAAGGCAGTGCACGCCCCTCAGAAGCACGGTAAGAGAGTGGGAGTGAGAAAAGAGTTACCAAAAATGGAAAAGAGTGGAAAATCCCTAACCAGAAATAAGAAGGGTAGATACGTATTTAGAATTATCGAAGAACCCCCGACGCCAAACAGACCCACCGCGGTTTTTGTCGGCGTCAATAAAAGCGAGACCCCAACCGACAGAAATCAGTTCAGCCCCGGACGGCGGAGGGAAGAGTTCATTCGCCCCAAGCGGGCAGAAGAGGCCAGTTCGTTTGGCCCTGAGTGTCGAGTTCGTTCGACCCAAGCTGAAGAGAAGAAGTTCGTTCGACCCAGGCTGGAGAGATGAGTTCAGCCCCGGACGGCAGAGGGAAGAGTTCGTTCGCCCCTAGCGGACAGAAGAGGCTAGTTCGTTTGGCCCTGAGTGCAGAGTTCGTTCGACCCACCCTGGCGAGAAGAAGTTCGTTGGAGTCTGGCAGGCAGAGTTAGTTCGCGCACCGACGGCAGAGATGAGTGCCCAGTGTTGAAACCGCCTCAAGATAGCTGACCAGATTCACGCAAAATATTGGACTCTTCTTCAACCAAGAACAAGTAGTTTGAAGAGCGACTTAGAACCAGACCACAGAAATAAGTTTTTCGACTTCCGTCCAAAGACACACCGAAACACAAATTTCTTAGAGAGCAGACAACTTGAAGCGTTAAAGTTTGCCTAGCGAAAGCGTCGTGCCACAATCCACAGAACGGGTCGGGAAGTAGACATAGTCCTATGTACCAAACAACTAGACATAAAAAGTTTGTTACCTTTTTCTTTGATACTTTGAACTTTGTGAGTTTTCATTTTATTTTCTTTTATACATATTTGTGTGTTATCACCCCGTTGAACTCAGCTTGCATTACGGCCCCAACCCTGTTTGATCTCGTCTGTCTAAGATCAATTCACAACGTGGGTAGGCAGACTGGAGATCAGTGCAGTTACCCTGGTAACCAGGCGTTGGAAGCAGGTTGGGAACGGCGAGGCTGGTATCAATCTAACCAGATTCCCTACCCGAATCACCAAAGGGTTAGAACGTCACGTTTGGAGCAGCGACACCCGGACGGAGCAGCGAGGAGCGAACAGCTGACGCCGCGGCGAAGACGTCACAATTGGTGCTGTTTAGGGACGTCACAACTGGCGCCGTGGTAGATCAGGATAGAACGTCACAGTTGGCGCTGCGACCGGGGGACGACGTCACATATATTTTATTTTGCTTTATGATTAATGTCCATCCTAATGTTGCAACTCAACAAATGATTGAGAAAGGAACTGCTGCAAGGACTTCTTAATTTTAATGCTTCCAAAACGAAACCTGCTATTTTCAATAGTCTTAGAGAACCTTGGTTTTGGCTTCGATCAGCATGGCTGATGCTAATCTTCAATAAAGTAACTCATAGCGCTTTCAGAGTTAAAAACTTTTCGAAGATATGAATTGAAATGATTATATCGAATCAAATTCTAGGTCTGCTGCTAAGAATGTTGGTTCGCTGTCTCGTGCTAGACAATCTTTCTCACCCGAATCTTCCTTGCACGTTTATAAGTCTACCATTCGTGCATGTATTAAATATTGTTGCCTCATCTAGCCTAGTTTTTCGGCTATATAATTAGATTTTTTTGATAAAATTAAAAAGGAAACTGCAATGGTATCGTTCCGGCTCTGGCATCTCGGTTTCAATCACTTTCCCATCGCCATAACAATGCTTCCTTGTGCCTTTTGTATAAATATTTTTATGGTAATTTTTTCTGATGAGATTTCCTCTTTGATACCTCGACTTCACAAATTTAAGCGCAGTACTAGACTGGCAGTTAGCTCTCATCATTTTACTTTTGAAATTTCAAGATATAACCGAAAGTTCTATGCTAATAGTTTCACACTTTTCGTCTGCAGATCACTTCTGGTCTCTTGAATCCTGCCAGCTACGATCTCAAAAATTTACATGTAACGTTAATCACCATTCTTGAATTCTTAATGTGCTTTTTCCTCAGTAAAATTCTTCTTGGATTCCTTCCCTAAACCCCTAGCCTCTTAGTGGCTTTGTCGCCTTGCTTGAGCTGAAATGATTCAGAAAATGTTTTTACATATACGGCGTATTCTTCATTTCCTACGCTCCAATGAACGTTTTTTCTTGATCAACGGTTTGAAAAAATTCAGTCTGTCGAAAAATTCGTTGAAAGAAGTTAAAGAATCAAAGCTGAATCGTACTTTTATGGTGACAGGGGCACAAATGTCACTGAAAATTGCCTGAAAGACATGGAAAACCAAAAAGAATACTTTGAAGGCGAAGTAATTAAGCTATGAATTTAAAGGAAGAAAAGCATTGTCAAAAATTGCTAGCAACATTTGTATTAAACAAATATAAATATCTGACTAAAAATGATTAAACGCTAAATCTCCAAACAAAGACTTCAATATTGAGAATTTTTTTAATTTTATTATTTGAATTCTGAATGTAAAAAGGCAACATTTTAAAAAATAAATGTTCACCAAAGAGACACCCAAGGTAGAAGTTTAATGAAAGAGGTTGAGGTATGGACGTAAGACGAGGAAGTCAATGGATATTTAGTATAGATAACGTGTGGGGTATGGGCGTAAGACGAGGAAGTCAGTGGATATTTAGGATAGATAACGGTTGGGCTATGGACGTAAGACGAGGAAGTCAATGGATATTTAGTATAGATAACGGTTGGGCTATGGACGTAAGACGGGGAAGTCAATGGATATTTAGGATAGATAAAAGTTGGGGCTATGAACGTAAGACGAGGAAGTCAATGGATATTTAGAATAGATAACGGTTGGGCTATGGACGTAAGACGGGGAAGTCAATGGATATTTAGGATAGATAAAAGTTGGGGTATGAACGTAAGACGAGGAAGTCAATGGATATTTAGAATAGATAAAGGTTGGGGTATGGACTTAAGACGAGGAAGTCAATGGATATTTAGTATAGATAAAAGTTGGGGTATGGACTTAAGACGAGGAAGTCAATTGATATTTAGTATAGATAAAAGTTGGGGTATGAACGTAAGACGAGGAAGTCAATGGATATTTAGGATAGATAACGGTTGGGTTATGGACGTAAGGCGGGGAAGTCAATGGATATTTAGTATAGATAAGGGTTGGTGTATGGACGTAAGACGAGGAAGTCAATGGATATTTTATATAGATAACGGTTGGCGTATGGACGTAAGACCAGGAAGTCAATGAATATTTAGAATAGATAAGGGTTGGGGTATGGACGTAAGACGAGGAAGTCAATGGATATTTTAGGATAAGATAACGGTTGGACGTAAGACCTCAATGGACGTAAGATAACAGTTGGGGTATATGGGAAGTCAATGGATATTTTGTATAGATAACGGTTGGGGTATGGACGTAAGACGAGGGAAGTCAATGGATATTTAGTAGAGATAACGGTTGGGGTATGGACGGAAGACGATAAAATCAATTGATATTTAGTATAGATAACGTTTGGGGTATGGACGTAAGATAAAATCAATGGATATTTAGTATAGATAACGTTTGGGGTATGGACGTAAGACGAGGAAGTCAATGGATATTTTGTATAGATAACGGTTGGGGTATGGACGTAAGACGAGGAAGTCAATGGATATTTAGTATAGATAACGGTTGGGGTATGGACGTAAGTCGAGGAAGTCAATGGATATTTAGTATAGATAACGGTTGGGGTATGGACGTAAGTCGAGGAAGTCAATGGATATTTTGTATAGATAACGGTTGGGGTATGGACATAAGACGAGGAAGTCAATGGATATTTAGTATAGATAACGGTTGGGGTATGGACGTAAGTCGAGGAAGTCAATGGATATTTAGTATAGATAACGGTTGGGGTATGGACGTAAGACGAGGAAATCAATGAATATTTAGTATAGATAACGGTTGGGGTATGGGCGTAAGACGAGGAAGTCAATGGCTATTTTGTATAGATAACGGTTGGGGTACGCACGTAAGACGAGGAAGTCAATGGATATTTAGTATAGATAACGGTTGGTGTATGGGCGTAAGACGAGGAAGTCAAGGGATATTTTGTATAGATAACGGTTGGGGTATGGACGTAAGACGAGGAAGTCAATGAATATTTAGAATAGATAACGGTTGGGGTATGGAGGTAAGACGAGGAATTCAATGGATATTTAGTATAGATAACGGTTGGGGTATGGACATAAGACGAGGAAGTCAATGGATATTTTGTATAGATAACGGTTGGGGTATGGACGTAAGACGAGGAAGTCAATGGATATTTAGTAGAGATAACGGTTGGGGTATGGACGTAAGACGAGGAAGTCAATGTCTATTTTGTATAGATAACGGTTGGGGTATGGACGTAAGACGAGGAAGTCAATGGATATTTTGTATAGATAAAGGTTGGGGTATGGACGTAAGACGAGGAAGTCAATGGATATTTAGTATAGATAACGGTTGGGGTATGGACGTAAGACGAGGAAGTCAATGGATATTTAGCATAGATAACGGTTGGGGTATGGACGTAAGACGAGGAAGTCAATGGATATTTAGTATAGATAACGGTTGGGGTATGGACGGAAGACGATGAAGTCAATGCATATTTAGTATAGATAACGGTTGGTGTATGGACGTAAGACGAGGAAGTCAATGAATATTTTGAATAGATAACCGTTGGGGTATGGACGTAAGACGAGGAAGTCAATAAATATTTAGGATAGATAACGGTTGGGGTATGGACGTAAGTTGAGGAAGTCAATGGATATTAAGTATAGATAACGGTTGGGGTATGGACGTAAGACGAGGAAGTCAATGGATATTTAGTATAGATAACGGTTGGGGTATGGACGTAAGACGGGGAAGTCAATGGATATTTAGGATGCATAACGGATGGGCTATGGACGTAAGACCAGGTAGTCAATGGATATTTAGTATAGATAATGGTTGGGGTATGGACATAAGACGAGGAAGTCAATGGATATTTAGTATAGATAACGGTTGGTGTATGGACGTAAGACGAGGAAGTCGATGGATATTTAATATAGATAACGGTTGGGGTATGGACGTAAGACGAGGAAGTCGATGGATATTTAGGTTACATAACGGTTGGGCTATGGACGTAAGACCAGGAAGTCAATGGATATTTAGTATAGATAACGGTTGGGGTATGGACGTAAGACGGGGACGTCAATGGATATTTAGGATACATAACGTTTGGGCTATGGACGTAAGACCAGGAAGTCAATGGATATTTAGTATAGATAACGGTTGGGGTATGGACGTAAGACGCGGACGTCAGTTGATATTTAGGATAGATAATGGACTGTTGATAGATTTGAATAGATTATAATTGTTGTGATTGAGATTTTTGATGAAAGGTAATGTTTATTTTTCCTGGCATATACGACCTAAATAATTATCTCAAGAAAATCGGAGTTACAAAATATTTACAAAACTTTCGTGTAGAGTTTGAAGAAGAGTAGGGTAAGTTTTTTTTTCTTTTGATACCGGCCATGAAGTCCGGCTATTGTGGTGTCTATGAAGTAGGGGTGGCAAATGATGTTAGTTAACATGCCTATGTCTAACAAGGTGGCCACCGTGACGTCGTGTATTCGTGAGCAGTCTTCTCTTCCTAGGACAATTACGACTGAGTTGTGAGTTCGGTCCTCACTGGGTGTCCCATACATTACGTTGCGAAAATCCCCATATGTATAAAACATTACGTGATCTGAAGTTCAATTATTTGAAGAAAACCTTCCAAGAAATTATGAAATAGTTCAATGATAGGAATTATTTTATTGATGCAATGTCAACTTATGGCTTAGATGATTATGTTTCTGAACAGATTACTTTTGCTTATTATCTGCGTAGTTTCACGAATTTTTTGGAAGAACTTTTGGTGTGATTTCTTGTTGCCTTTTTCACGGTTTTGAATTCATTATAATCTTCTATTTAATCCATACCTTGTGATGGGTCAAAAGAAGTACTGATGTCTTTCTGAAGGGTATTAATATAAAAGTGGACGAAACAGGTAAGGCTGAAATTTGAACTCGCCTTAGTGAATTCATTTTCCGCACCGATAATTGTTATACTACCACCAGATGCGGTACAAATTGCAGAAGAAAAAATGGTAAATTTCTTTTTATATTACCGAATGCTCTTTCACCTGAGGTCAAATACCATTTTTAGGATATTTCTATATTTAGAGTACCTTCTTTTGAATCCTTTAACGAGTACCTCATATTTAGTCACACAGTTGTTCCTTGTGAGAATATCCGCTTTCAGGATATAAATAATAATTTAAATTACTGATTTCATATCGAAATTTTATATTCTTTCTTTTATTCATTATGAAACATTCTGAATAAACATTTCTAAGCTTGAATTTTGTTTAATAATAGAAAACTAATATTCTCTGAAAATTAATATAAGAAGAAATTAATAGAAAAAAAAATGAAGAAATTAATATAAAACAGAAATTTCTATTTGTGGGCGTTAATTTGGATTTTAGTAAAATTAGAAATAAATTATTATGTTAAATTTACAATAAAGAAAGTCTAGTTATTTTCAATGAACTGTAGTTTTTTGCATGGCATCGAATTTCCTTTTTAAAAATTCTAATTTTCATATTCCACATGTTTTAGTTCAAGTCGTGGAGTGTTTTGACGAAAAGTTAAGAAAATCTCTCAATATCATATAACTTAATAATTATGTGTAATTTGAACAAACATAATTACTTTTAGGATATTCAACATATAGAGAATAGTGTAATAGACAGATCTTATTAGATATTTCCAACTTTTGAGGAAATGTAAAATTAAAACATTCATGCTATGTGTTGTTACTTAATCTTGATTAAATTATATATTTATAATGGTTAAAAATATTAAATTATATTTAAGAAGATAAACATATAAGTTATTAACAATTTTGAGGCATCTGGTATATCTATGCATGTGTGTGTGTTTCAGGAAACTGTACGTATTTAGTTGTTAATAATTGTCTCAAGGCTTTCTGAATGTTACCTGGAGATATCGATAAGGCAATGGCTTCTAGACTCATATCGATTCCATCTCTTATTTATTCTTAACCACTTCCCCGGCGTAGATGTGTTTATACAGTTTTACCGAAATTGTTTTTTTCAGACATTGACGAATAAACGCATCCAAAATATAATGTTCATAAATCAGCTAAAGACGTGTTTATACGTCGATCTTGATTCATTTTATGCCATTCTGAGCTTGAAACGAGTCCAGTTGTCAGCTCATGTTTTTGTAAGAGGTGTAACCACCGCTCGGCTACTTCAAGTTGTCTCAGTTTTTTAGTTACTCTATTAAAACAAATAAAAATTCTTCTGAAAATGAAACGTTTTTCCCAAAATAATTGGCTGGGAAGTCGTTAATGCCTATTTAAAGTCGTAAGGAAATTGTCGAATAGAAAGAAATTTATAACACACTTGGCATCACTGTTTCTCAAGATTCTTTAATAGTTTCCCCCAAATTCTGATGTTTGGTCATTTCAATACTAATCTTTGGAAATGGTTAAAGCTAAGAACCTTTCAACGCCTCCTCGTATGATGGAATCCTCCATCGTCTTTGCGGTATGGTGATTTTCTAATCACAACGCCGGAAGTATGGCTCAGCCAGTGAGGATCGAACTCACTAGTCAGTCGTAATTGATCAAGCGAGACAAGATTTCTAACAATTACACCACATTGATGGAACCATTTTCTAAGTGTATCTTAGATGTAGCACAAGACCGAAAGAATGGAACACCCAGTGAAGATCGTAATTTATCTAGCAATACAAGATTGCTAATTATTACACCACAACGAGATGCTCGCCTTTGACATTTAAGTGTTTAACAGATCAGGTCTTAGAACCGAAAGAACCAGACTGCCGGCGCATATGATTGGATAGATTGAATAGATATATTTACCAAAATTACGCAAAAAAATATCTTGAAATACTAAAGAGTAAATTTATTCAATAAAATCGCCATTGGCATCAACCACGGACTCCAGACAGCTTCGGAATCTCCGGCAGCTCTTCTGGACGGTCTCCTTATTTAAGATGGTAAATGCTGCCATAATCCTTGCCTTCAGTTCATCTTTGGTGTTTACAAGGAGTGGTCTTTTTCTCAACTGCGTCCCACGCACAATAATCAAGGGGGTTGCAGTCTGGGGAGTTAGGTGGCCAGATGTAAGGGATGATGAGGTTGCAGTAATTGTCTGACATCCCTTAATGTGTCATGGTGGAGTGTCCTGTTGCCAGACATAGGGTCTTCCAGCAGCCACCCTCTTGACACAAAGCAGCACTACCTCGTCAAGGCACTTAATTTAAGCTTCCATGTTGAATCTGAGACCCCGTGGGAAAAAGAATGGAGGCATAATGTCGCCATCACATCTTCGTAATCACCATTAGACTCATTAAACTCTTTCCGAATCCTCTGCACTGTCCTCAGATTAATGTCCAAACACTCTGAAATGTTCATATTAAAGTTTCTGGTGCGAATGCCAAGTAGTACAGCATACCGTTTCCAAATCTCTGGCAGAGTGAATTGCGTCATGGTGCTCTTTTTCTCGCAGTCGACAAATCAAAAACTAACAACGCTCATGAAAGAAATTAAAAATATAATATGCCGACAATTTACCCATCGCACCCTGTATAATATATATATATATATATATATATATATATATATATATATATATATATATATATACTAACACACACACACACACACAGAGATATATATATATATGCAAATAATATTCACAGAAATCTCTTCATCTCCCCTCATTCTCTCTCTCATTTCCGCTTTATATAGAGATATAGTGAGAGAGAGATTAAGAGATTTGTGTAAATATATATTTCCATATAGATATATATATTCTTACATATCTCTCTCTCGCACCCACACCTGCTATCTCACTCTCCTCTCTCTCTCTCTTTCTCTCTCTCTATATATATATATATATATATATAATATATTTTTATGAATACATGAGTAAATATATGAGTATCTTTGAATGAATGGTTGAATACCTGAATGATTAGTTGTTTGATCGCTTGATTTCTCCAAAGTACACCCTAAGGAATCCTTGCCAAATTGCTAATATAATAAATCACAAACTAAAATGATGTATTGCGAAGGCGTGATCAGTTTGTTCTGGGTTCGAACTGTGGACCTTAGTCAAATTACCACAACTTTCTAATTTGATGCACGAAATTATCGACCTTTGTGTAAGGGAGCGCAGCAGAAAGACATTGTAAATCTGATGGGGTATACTACTCCCTCTCTCTCTTGTAAATCTGATGGGGGTTGTCAGGATCGGAGAGGAGAGACAATCTACAAATGTATTATTCATTTATTAATCCTTGTTTTTTTTCCTATTTTTCTAGGCCGGCATCAAAAAGAAGAATTAATAAAGGAATTTGAAAGATAGACAGGCAGATAGAGAATAAAATAGAAAGAAATAAAACGAGAAAGAAAGAGAATAAAAAGATGAAGCGGCAGAAAAAAGTAAACCTAAAAAGAAACGCTTTATTTTGAAGAAAGAAGGACAGAAGTGAGTGCGTGCGGATGAAGCAGAAGTATAAAGATTTAAGAGATGAGTAAGAAGTGTGAGAGAGAAATAAAAGCCAGCAGAATACATAACAGTTAGGTATAAAGTGAAGGTGAGAGAACGACAAATAAAGGAATGATACAAATACTAAGAGAGAGAGAGAGAGAGAGAGAGAGAGAGAGAGAGAGAGAGAGGGGAGAGGGAGAGAGGGAGGGTGCATAAAGTGGGTATACATTTAGTATTTGTGTAGACATCTCAGTTTTTGAAACACTGAAATTAATATCTAGTAGCTTAGAGATTAAAAATCTTACTAATATATATATATATTTCGATAAACGTGCAATCAATTTACAAATTCATGAATTATTCACACAAAAACAAATGCAAAGGTTAATGATTTAATTGGAGAAAGCTTGTAGTAAAAATAAGAACTAATGCGGCAGAAATTTATAGAAACAAGGATCTTTTCATTCATAACGGATTCGGAGGTTTTTGTATATTATTTGAATTGTTTGCGACGATGGATTTCTCGCCAATTAAATCATTAACCTTTGCATTTGTTTTTGTGTGAATAATTCATGAATATATATATATATATATATATATATATATATATATATATATATATATATATATATATATATATATATATATATATATATACTCGACTCTCCTGTCGAATTCGACGTATGAGAGTCAAGCAAATCAGTTCCTCGGAAACCGACAGCCCGACACAAGCACATGAGATTCGATTATAGTGGTGAAGGTTTTGCACACTTTTTGAAGGGCCAAATACAGAGACTTGGTGCACTACGTGCCACAAGGTACCCAAACGACCCTATATATATATATTCTCGACAGGAATAGATGATAAATTTCTTTTTTTAAAAAAATATGGAAATCATCTTTAAGGTAAGCGTGTTTTGCCATTAAGCTATGAAAAGCCGTAACAGAAAATGAAGAATTAATTTTCCCACGTAGGAAATTCACATATTAACACTAAATTATAAAATATATACATTAGTTTTAGTGAGTAAATGCGTTTGATCAGACAACCCCACTTTTTTAACAGAGAAATATAGTACACTTAATTTGAAGGGGTTTCCTTGATTAAAAAAGGAATATAGGTTCGATTCCTGTTGGGAGACACATTTTCTTTAAACGTTCGATCTCTGGGCGGGTAGACATTGATTTCACTGTTTAGAACACTAGAATGTCTACGCAAACAGGTTTACCCTCTAAATATAACTTTTATATAATTAATAAATAACATCGGATTACAAAGTAAACTGTTTTATATATATATATATATATATATATATATATATATATATATATATATATATATATGAAACATATATATATATATATTCAATATATGGGATTCGGCATTTTCATAAAAACAAAACGAAAAGAAATAGATTTCCTATATGTCCACTCAACCTAAGAAAAACTACATATAGAAAAATCTAACGACAAACCAATTTACATATACACATTTTCTAACCACCCGCCATCAATAATGAAGAAGACCCCACAGTCAATTAACAGCAGGTTATCTGACAATTCTTCCAGTAAAATCATCTTCAACGAAGCCAAGAAGGAAAAATATTCAACAGAAGCACAGTAAAAATCATCTACAGTTGCACCAAGATCATAACACAAATAATAAAAAGCACATAGAAAATTAACAAACAAACCACCTGTACAAACCAAACCCACCTGTAACTGCAGAGAAAAGAACAAGTGTTCCTAAAACGGCAATTGCTTACAAAACAATATAATATACCAAGCTACTGTAAAATCAGCAGATAACGAAGAAAAAATATACAAAGACATGACTGAAGGACACTGGATTTATAGAAATTATGTACAGAAAACATCCGTCACAAATAGTAAAAATGCGAACAACATAATGCTTCCTAAACATATATGGGAAATTAAAAACAAAAAAACAAATTAGGTAAAAAATATTATGGAAAATAAGGAAAACAGGCTCAGTCTACAGCAATAAATGAAAAAGCTAAACATTTTCTGGAAGAGAAAATAGCTATAATCACCTTCCAACACAAACTACTAAATAAACGATCAGAACTCATCTCAAAATGCAGACATAAAAACAAATTTTACGACGTTACGCAAAAATCGAAAACTAAAAAGAAATAACTTGTAAAATATCACAATGAATGCAAATCTTTGTATTAAATAGAAATCTGATACTACTTTAAACAAAGCCAATACTTTAAACTAAATAAAAAAGATAAACAAGCTCCGAAAAAAAAATCTAAATTTATAAATAAATAAAGTAAATAATAAACAAATTAACAAATTACGAAAGCACACATAAACACAGGTAAAATTATTAATAATAAAAACAAATCATTAAGTAATCAATAATAAATAATTTGTAAAAAAGTTAATAAACAACGTTATAAAATATCTACAAGTAACCACATTCTGATCCACAATTATTTCTACTCAGGAGTTTATATATTTTGAAATATAACCGTTACTGCCCACCCAATAACCGTCAGGATAATACGATAGACTTTATTATGTAGAATGTAGAACTGACCAGCATATATAAATAGTGGAGCAAAAATACAATACACATGGCCTAAAGATTACGTTGAAGCATGAAACAGACTGACGCTACTTGGTGTTGACCTCTAAGTCTACTTGTATATTTACACATGCTCTATCACTGTTATTGAGCACTTTTACCAATAAATATATCATACCTTAAAATTATATTCTTATTACACACACGCACACACACGTCCACATATATATATATATATATATGTATATTATAAAACAAATAAAGAATAGTGCTCGGTCTAAAATATAAAATTATATAAACAAACTCAATCTAAAAAATATATATAAAAGAAACGATACTAAAATATGTCTGTCTTTCCACGACTTAAAGTTTCATGTTGATTCCCAGTTTGTTAGACGCGGTTGCCTCACAACTTTCAAGCACCTCAAGGCAAGCACTGTTTTTGATCGGCAAAGCTTCTTCGTTGCCCAGTTGATTAAAGCATATCGGATCTAACGACGATTTCTCTCTGACAAAGGGAGAGGGAGAAAGGTTCCAATCCTATCGGTGATCGTATATTTTCTTTCATAAGATTTCTTGAATATTCAGACCAGAAAACAAAAATAAATAAATATATTGTTTACTAAATAAGTAAGGGTGTCTACTTAAATATGAGTATCCACTAAAATAACGCTTAAGTGATAAAAATCTGTCGGATTAATAAAAACATTACTTCTTTAGAATATATATATATATATATATATATATATATATATGTGTGTGTGTGTGTGTGTGTGTGTGTGTGTGTGTGTGTGTGTAGTGAGAGAGAGAAAGAGAAATGACGGTGAGTCAGTCGGTTGTTTGGTCATTATTAAATCAAGCGTAAACTGACTCATTTCATTTAATATATCGTCTTGTCTTGTAAGTCTCTTGGAAATGCTTGATTGATCCGATTTGTCGGTAAATAAGTAAATCGATAAGACTGCAGAAAGATGAATTTTGCTATTATATGTAATCGAATGAGGCCAAAATGCAGATCAAAAAAGAAAAACGAAAAGCTTTTTCAAGAAAAAATGCTTATTTATAATGTCCTCTTCATCTTTGGTGGTGTGTCTTTAACTGGAAAATACACACACCATGTGGAAGAGCTTCTGAATTCAATCCCATGATCGTTTGCTACGTCGTATTTGTAACACGAATACGGGCATTGTTATGTTGTAAAATAACTAATCGATTTCCTTGAACAATGCAACTTTCAAATGAGCCAGTTACTCGCCGTTGGATAGCATGAATCAGTAATCAATAATTTGCTTTGAAACCGATGAAACATAAGAAAGATTACATGGAGACTGTAATGGATTTAAGATTTTTTTTAAAACTATCTATTTTTATCACCCCTACTTTGCCCCCAAATCACATTTTCTTTTCCGATCAGTCGGAATCAATCAATCAAGGCTGATCAAAATCGGAATCATAGTTATTGCAAACTCCACAATAAATAGTATTTGTTTTGCCAGGGATACGTACGGTTTTAATTCCGAGTTGTCCTTCTCCTAAATTGGTTGCCATTCAAGATTGAATAGACCAATCAATCTGCTCTCCTATTTAACCCATATCTGGGGCATTATTTCGAAAGTGAATGTGATGAAACTCGACTTGAATGCAAACTTGGTTCTCTGATTTATAATTCCAAGCCGTTAACGTTGATTGATATGTGTCTTTCTGCAAAGTCAGATGGAACCTTTTTGTTTTTTTTAGTTTGTTATTTTTTTTTCTAATGTAGGGTATGGGCCGAAAGTCTTGTCACTCCTACATAATATAATTTTCTATTTCAACGCACTGTGGGATATTATTATCAAAGAGAGAGTTTCACATGAAAGATACCAGAATAGCCATCAGTTGAAGGACGCCGTTCAGAGAGCCTTTGTAGAAATCAACAAAGCACAGCTTCGTAAAATATCACACGGAACATGGCCCGCATCATTTTGTGCCATGAAAATGATAGTGTTCATACAGACCTTCTCGATGTGTGACAGCGTCAATGAAATTGAATAAACTGAATACGGTACAAGTGTTTTTTTTTTAAATATTACTTGTTCTACTTTTGTTCTCTTTGTTTTCAATTGTTTTCTATTGTTTTCCTATTATTACTTTTTGGTAGGTGGTGACAAGAATTTCAGACCACCCTGTATATCAATGTCATATTGAAATTGATCCACTTCTAACTTTACTGCATGTTTCCGAGTTGCTGGTGTTGTATTTTTCATAAAAAAGGTTCTAATTCAAGCTTTTTCGTTCTGAGGTCTTCCATGCTCTGAGGTCTTCCTTGTCGCTGAGCTTAAAATCACTTACAGTCTAAATTCGATCAGTTATCAATTGCTTTTCTTCTTTTTATCCAGTTAAGAAGGAAACAATGTTGAATTGTTACATTCTGTTTTAATTTTCACAACGTAATTTATTTTCAGAAACAATTATTAATGAATACGCGGACAAAAGTAACAAGAAACTGTCAAAGATGTTTCTAAATTTCTCCAAAACATTGAGTGAAGAGACTGAGCTTCAAACACTTGGATCCACCCACTATAGGAATGGGGGTAGCGTAATGCTTATAGCAGTGAAAACGAACTCAACGGGTCCATTTCTAATTCCAGCTGAAACTGTTCCCAAGCACAAATGACCTTTCGCTGTTTGTCGTTTCATTTGTCCTAGATATCTATACGAAAAGGCCTCAACACTTATATCACAATAGTTAATCGAGAAAAGGAATCACATCTTAACTAAAATATTCTTTCATTTTTGCCCAGTGAGATAATTAATGAAAACCAAATCTTATCTCATTAGTTTATGAAATAAACGCTTTAAATCTCGCACTTGGGTAGGTACCTTAAGTATTTGTTAAAGCTAACTTGACACAAGGCTGCATTAATGGGGAGATTAAAGTAGATCAGATTCGCTATACGAGTGAAGTGGTCTATAAATTAGTTCTAATGAATAAATCAGACATCGAAATGATGACCATATTTAATATCTTTTTGTAAGACAAAAGGCACGATCAAATAAAGTAATTATCAAGTCTAAACAAATTCAGAGGACATAGTGAAAATAAAAGTAAATATTAGAAAAAGATGCCAAAAAAAAAAACAAACAAAAATGAATTCCCTATATTTCTGATCTCTATTTATTTCGTTTTCTGCAAACAGATTTGAAAACGCTGTTTTACTCTAAATATATAAATATATATATATATATATATATATATTTACTCTAAATATATAAATACAAAGATCAGGCAAGAAAAAAAAAGAAAGAAAAGAAGTTAAAAGAAAAGAAGAAAACGAAGAAGATAAATTGGTTTATCGAATATTAATGATCGATATAAATTATTGTGCAACGGCCCCACTCGACTCATCATCAACTGTTCTGTCGCGTTTTGTGGCCGTGTATGCGCGCGCATATGGGTGTGTGTGTGGGTGTGTGGGTGTACCACATTCGTAAACATTTCTCCGAGCTCCCTTTAGTCTCTTATTATGAATAGTTTATCTCATTATGGAAGCCTTAGGGTACCGGATGTTGGATTAAATTACCCATATGTAATTCGCTCATCAAAGACTGACAGTCAGTATCAAAGCTATGCACGTTTGCTTAAATGTTGTTTAATTAGTCAGACTGCTTAAAAACATTTCCAATATCTTTGCTTTCTTTACTTAAAAAAAAGAAAAGCTGATACTTTAACAATTTCAGTTAACACTACTACTAATACTAGTACTACTACTACTACTGTTATTAAATAGCAGTTTTAACATCACTGTCGACACTTCAACTATTTTTTTATTCTACTTGTACAAATACGCTGAATCTAATTCTCAAGTAAAATAAAAACTGTTCCACTGAGGATGCATAGAATTCTAAGAAGGTTGAGTGGGCGTCAGATGTATCGCTTGTTAACACACGTGCGGATATTACAAATAATAATAATAATAATAATAATAATAATGACGACGTCTGATGGAGTGCGAGGGATAGTCTTTCTAGAACATTCACCAGTGTACTGTTCAATAGGTAGCCAGTTATTTTGACAGGCTAGACAAAACGTAAAAACATTTGGTATGAAAAGGTGCATCTGTTTCAAGAATACAAAAAAAAAACATGCATGACAGATGGGGAACGTTGATGCAATGAGAACTGTGCAAAGGTTTTGAATGCCGATGTTCAAGCAGAACATAAAATAAAACTGAAAAAAAGGGGTAATGCTGTAGAAATATATAAACTTTGAGTGAGAGAATACTGAAAAGAAATATAGTAGTTGTCGATTGTGATCATCATTGTTGGCGTGCTTAGAACAGTCGTGAAGAGTTTGTGGAACATAAGGTGAAAACAAAAAGAGAGCGAAACAATAGAAAATATCAGGACCTTGCCCGAGGGACAGTTGAATACGAAGGTTAAAATTGTGCCTATAATTCCTAATTAAAGTTGTGCCTATAATTGTGAGTATACTTAGAATTGGCGACTGGACAAATTAGAGATTCAGAGAAACTTGGAGACGTTTCAGATCACACAAAAATAAGAATAATAAGAAAAAAATACTGATTTGAAAAATAAACTTTCTTTCTGTCAATCAGCGGTTTTACAAGTACACAAAAATATATGTAAGTAAAGAAGTGTCCATAAACACTGAGGCAAGCGGGACGTTTTCAAAGACCTTTTCAAAAGCAATTGGAGCAATTTTATTCCTGGTTAAAAATTGAAGCAATACAGATTACAGCGATGTCGCAATCTGCCCGAGGAGGAGGTGGAGGAGGGGTTGTGGACATTTAAGGAGGTTTGCTATCACTAGATTGATATCAATAATCTCCAGATAGTGCTGATGTAGAGATAATCATTTTTTTTATTATTATCGTAAAAAAAAAGAAAAAAAATGGAGGCCAAATTGAAGGCGCGATAAGCAAGGAAAACAGCTTGCGTGTATGGAGGGCAGATGTACAAAAGAAAAGGTATAGGATAAAAAGTTACAGTGACAAAAGACAGGAAATTGCAGAGAGCCATGTTCATCAACATCCTGAAAGGACTTGGCTTATAAAATAAGAAGAAGAGTATTGGAAAAGACGAATGAATTTTTCACAGAAAAAAAAATGCTGTTAAATTAGGCGGGAAGAAAAGCTGAAATGGATTCCGGATCATCTATTTTTTCGGACTCTCAAAGGAAAGGAAATTAGTGAATTTCAACAAGGGTAAATAATAAGATGGCATCAGTGTGGCAAGTCAAATAGAGAAATTGCTAGGTTTTTCCAGGTTAATCATCAAACGGTTAATAATAATGTCAAGAAATTTAATGAAGAAGGCCATTGTTGTGTGGAACAACGTTCAGAAAGGCCAAGCATCGTGTCTGAGCGAAGGAAAAGGGCACTGAATAGGGAATTCATCAGAAACCGTCGCCAGAGCGTTGAAGATGTCACCAACAGCGTGGAAATGTCGCCATATGCGGTGAGAAAAACTCTGAAAGAGCTAGGCTATCAAAGAAATGTTGAAAAAAGAAGCCCTTGATTTAAGAGGTTAACAGGAATAGGCGTATGGTCTGGGCGAGAGAATTCGAGAGCTAAGATTATGAATTTTGGCAGTCTGTAATTTGGACAAATGAAAGTAAATTCTTCCAATATTCGAATTCGAGATAGGTTTATATTTGGAGAAATCTGAATGAGACTTGGAACAATGAATGTCTGCAGGCGACCATGATACATGGAGGGATTGGAGTAATGGTGTTTGGATGGAAATCTGAGCTGATGCTTGTTGATGAGTGGTTGAATGGTCCAAAATATTAGAGAAAGGACTACTGCCACTATTTGAAACGAATCAGATTGACAAGAATGTCTACCTTTTTCAAGAAGATAGAGCACCATGTCATACGAGCAAAGTAGCAAAGGCCTGGAAGGAATTGCAAGGAATCAAGTCACTGCCATGGGTAGCCCAAAATCCTGACATGAATCCAAGAGCACGTGTGGGAGCACCTTTACTAAAAACTTCGAGAGCATGCAACCATAATCATGTTAGTGGCAACTCTTAAAGAAACATTGTTAAAGGAATGGCAAAATATGGCTCAGACGATTGTTGATAACTTGATCAAATCTATGAAAAATCAAATACAAGAACTAAAACTAGCAAATGGAGGACCTACTCCATACTAGTTACAAATATTGTTTGTTTATGTTGAATAGAGATTACGTAATTATATTTTGAAATTGGATGTGGTTTATTTCTGCTGGCTAAAAATTGTTCTTAGGCCACTGCTTAAGCTTTGCATATTTTGATCTAAAAATACTGCCTGAATGTTCATAAAAAAGTGAAAAAATAGCAAAAAGATTAAAGAGAGGGAGAAAAAATAGAAAAAGGGAGAAGTGAAGAAAATAAAGGAATATAATGCGACGTCTAAAATGTAGGCGTAAAAACTACATCTACTATGTGATAAAAGTATAGTTTTAATGTATGCTATATTTATGGGTTTAAGTGCTCAGTATCAGGAATAGAGCGTATGTAAATACAAAAGTGGACATTGAGGTCAAGACCCAAAGGCGACAGTCTGTTTCATGCTAAAAATGCGATCGTCAGACCTGAACGTTGCGTTTTAGCTTGACATAGTTGCTTCTTGGTATTGACCTCAATGTCCCTTTTTATATATATATATATATATATATATATATATATATATATATATATATATATATATATATATATATAATTGTATATAAGTATATAATTGGTGTATACGGAATGAATTCAATAACCAACAATTACTATTCTTAAAAAGAGTGCTCAATGCAAAGTAGAGCAGATATAATTATTTTTTATAATATATATATATATATATATACAACATAAATATGTTATAAAATCACTACAAAAATAGCCATTTTGTTTCAACACCCTTGGTGTCTTATCAAGTGATGATGTTGAATATAAAATAAATGGTTTTAGAAGTTTCAAATTAATTAACGATCCTTACTGGATATTGTAGCGTCTGTTCTAACGTAATTTCAACAAAGAAATAAATTGAATAACATATGTATTTTTTCTTTTCTCCTGGGTAATTTTATAGTTTTTAAACTTAATAGTGATTAAATTTGGATTTTAAAATTGGCAGTTTTTAATTTTAATATCAAATCTCATCATATAATTTAATAATTATTGGTTAGAATAAATTCTTTTTTAATATTACCCGTATTTTAAAGACCTGAATAGCTATTATAACATGATTTCGTTGTCAAGCTTTTGAATCTTCCTATACTTGGGTTTTGATTGGTCATTCTAGCTTTTGTAACAATGTTTTCCCCTAGCGAAGGATCGTTAATTAATTTGAACCTTCTAAAACCATTTATTTTATATTCAACATCATCACTTGATAAGACACCGAGGGTGTTGAAACAAAATGGCTATTTTTGTAGTGATTTTATAATATATTTATGTTATATATTTTTTTATTTTTATAAAAAATAATTATATATATATATATATATATATATATATATATACTAGGGTGGGTAAATAACTCCCTAATGTGATCCTATTATTACAGGGTGCGGCTGGTATTTGAGGACACACAGATTTAAGATTAATACTGCTTACCACTAACTTCTAATGCATTTATTTTTCATAAATCAAGAATGACAAACCTTATTATAACAAATGAAATAAAAAAGCATGCTGTGATTGTGGCATTAAAAACTGATCATAACCATTTGGATATTGCACGTTTCCTCAGAGTTGCAAGATCGTTTGTCCATAAGATATAAAAAGAGTTAGAAGACGCTGACAGTTCCCCATATCTGTATCAAAACGTAAAAGACATCATGCACGTTCTCATAAAGTGAGAACATCCGAATTTATTTAGGAAGTCAAGCAGAAAAACTGAGGTCAATCAATGAGGTCAATTGTCAATAAGCTGAATGTGTCTGAAAAAAAAAACACGCTTTTTTCCACAGGGTTTTAGAGTAAATGCTGCTGCTTACATTGAGGTTCTAGAAGCAGTTATCAAGCCCTGGATTGACAACATATGCACCGGCAGGCTTTAAATATTCGAGCAAGACTCGGCTCCATCCCACAAGGCATTACGAGCACAAGAATGGATGGCTGACCATTTGTACGACCACATCACACCCAACATTTGGCCTTCTAACTCTCCAGATCTCAATCCACTAGACTATTATGTGTGTAGTGTTGTTGAGAAGGAGGTTAATAAACAGCCTCATAATACCAAAGACTCTCTTAAAGCTGCAATAGTTCAAGTAATATCTGACATAAATAAGGACCAATTAATCAGAGCTTGCAGCCGATTTTAACATCGCGTAGAGGCAGTTATTGATGCTAGTGGTATTTTCATTGAATAAAATTAAATAATAGCTAAATTTCATATTTACGTGTTTGTAATCAAATATAATTATATTCATTTGTTCAGCAAGGTTTTTACTAACACATAAAATCTGTCCTCAAATACCAGCCGCACCATGTATTTGAATTTTGATCTAAAGATTATGATGTATAATGTTCTGCGCATGGGGTTATATGATTTGTAGAAAATAAATATAAAATTCATTGGCATGAAAGGAAATTCTTTTTCATCTTTAGGCTACAATATATATATATATATATATATATATATATATATATATATATATATCATAAAATCACATATATTCAATTCGGAACTATTTCACGCTGTCAATTGAATTAAAAAGCCAAGTAAGTTTTTTATTGATCTATAAGTATCCACACGCACATCAATAGAACTGGTATATGGCACAACAGGAATTTAAATTCATACTTACATTTGGAGAAGACTTCTGATCTTGTATTCAGTAATTTACTCTGATTAGAAGTCGTGACTATATTTAATTTCTCTCCCAAAACCAAATTACATTTTTCTAAGCCCTCCGTTCACTGAAACCCTCTTTTCACAAATTTCTACCTCATCTCCTACAGTAATCTTATAGTCACAACGTTGAGTTCTTATCACGTTCCATCCATTTCCAAAATATTACACTAGACTGTTTTTTGCGGTGGGGGTTGGGAATGGGTGCAGTATTTCTAAAGGCTGAATGTTGTTCAGGGAATGTCCTCTTTTTTAATTTTAGTACTATGATGTATAAAAGTGATCACTGCAGTTCATGTCTGGGGCATTGTCAATCCAAAATGGCAGCAAACAAGAACTCTTCGCTGTTCTGAAGTCAGACATTTTCTTGAACTTTTTGCTCACAGCCTATGAATTTCTTAGTCATCTGATAGGATAGAAAAAAAAAAGATTGCTTTGACGAATTACAGCCATAGAAAGTCACTCGACAGTAGTATTTTTTGTTCGATGTTATGGCAGTCAGTCAGGATAATTTCTTTTGTCTTACGCAGTTGTCAACCAAAACGGTCTGGTGCTGTCAACTTGGGAAGATTTAATGACAGACAGACTTCGATGTCATGCGAAAATAGCGGCGTGTTTCACTTACAGCAGACAGCAAGACAAATGATCGTTATCACATTGAAGATAGTTCTATTTACGGCAGATGCTGTCATCATCCAAGTCTATCTATCTATCTATCTATCTATCTATCTATCTATCTATCTATCTATCTATCTATCTATCTATCTATCTATCTATCTTATTCTCTTTTTTGGGGGGTTGTCCCAAAAGTTCTAATATATGCGACGTCTGCTTAATGTCAATATCTGTATGAATTAAGCGACAAATATGTTTCGATCAACCACTGCAAAACAAGCAATATATATTACGTAAGTGTTGTGCGTGTTTTCTTATTACAATAGATATTTATTTCGAAAAAAAGGAATACACACACACACACACACACACACACACACACACACACACACACACACACACACACACATATATATATATATATCATCCTGGGTAAGACGATGAAGTACATCCGCATCCTGGGTAAGACGCTAAACTATATCCAACAGCAAGGCCTCTGATCAGGAGGCTTTAAGAAGCGTGGAACCACCTGTTAATTTAATACTTAATGCTTTTCATTATGCAATGTCAATTGTCATCTTCTGTCTCCTTGAATTCTGTTCTTTTATTGTCCTTAATAATATTTTTTCAATCTTAGTAACCCATTGTGTCTTAGTGACTTTATCGATTTTCTTTGGAGTAAAATAAAAAAGTGAAATTGTTTTTTCTTATTAATGTGTTTCACTATAGGACAGTTGTTAATAAGCTAGTGTCTAAAAGCATAATTAAGTTACAGAAATTTATCCTCACCAGGTGCCATTGATTGCGATCATGTTCTAAACAAAACTTCGTAGATAATTGTTTTCTCCTCTGTTGCTACCTTAATATATTCCTTTTTGGTTAGCATAAATTAAAGATCAAGAGATTTTTGCTTCTATCACTGGCGTATTCAAAAAAAAAAAAAAAAAATCTAACTGAAATGGCCTCCTCAAATATTAATAGAAACTTCTCAGATATTGTCACTTTTTTTATTCTGTTCCCTAAAGTTGTTATTTAGCTTAATATTTGAAATGGCTGACACATTTGACTCCTTTGACAGATTCTCTTTTTAGTTTTAAGAAATATTAAAAAAAGAGATGTTTTCCTAAAATGACCATCAAACGGAATCATTTCTTAATTGAAGAACGACATTGCAGTCTACTGCTATTCCATATTTAATATACTTTCTAACCTTTTCTTACGGAAGATAGGATTTTTTGCCCTAACTTGCAAGTTTTATTTAGAAGGGGCACCAACCATTATTTCCAGTCAGTTGCCGCAAGGCTCTGGGGACTTTCGTAGGCAGACGCTTTTATGAATAGAATCAGAGTTGATGTAATGAATGTCACGTTGATTTGATTGCTGTCGCTGCACAGCGAATACCAGGCAAACTCCTTTTAAATAGAAAGAAACTTCTTTCTTTGCATTTATATTTCATAGAATACAAAAAGCAGTAATCGATATTTACTGATATTAATCTGGCACAAGGTTACATTGTTTGGGCGCTTACTGATGATCAAATTCAATTGTTTTAATGCCCTGTCCCTTCAGGACATTGACGGTCATGACTTTCCACAAATCCTTTGCTTTTAATATCTGTAAAATATACGCTGCCAATTGTTCTTGGGAAAGGTAGGAATGAGTGTGCTGTTGTCTTCTCTATAGTTTTAAATCTTCAGTGATTTTCTTCTTTTAGAATGGTTGCCTACCAAGGCTAGAGATGGTTCAATCTACTCTACTATTTCAGTCATAGGTTTTGAAGGGGAAATGAATTCATGCCATTTTCCAGAGGATTAATACGATGTGAAGACTGGAAGAAATTTGAATGCAGTATTATGATTTCCTTTTCTACTTCGATAACCATTGCACCACCCACACATCAACATCGTACTCGCTATACAAGCAAATTAGTATGCGAGACGTCCTGTAGACCATTGCACTACAGTAGGCTTCCTAAACACCAAGCTCAGTTTATTCTCGACATAAGCTTACAAAAAATGGTGTCCTATCGAGGAGCCAATTCATTAAATTAGAAAATTATCCTTCGCGACGAGTTTGCTAAATATGCTATTACGGTAGATGCCCTAAAGAAGATTAATTTTAAGATCAACATTTGAAATACTGTTTTTTTCTGGATTAAAAAAACCAGTGAGAAATACGCCACTAATTAGTCCACTTAGTGGAAAGTTATAAGTTTGACTTAGCTGGCACATGACCATAACACTGTACCACCCACTGAGGACCGAACATACTACACTTGTTTATCATATGGTTAGGTTAGGTATAGTTTACAATAGCACAAGGCCAGATGAGCGGTAGGAAGTTGTTGTTGCGTCCAAATCCTAAGTGAAGAGAGATTTCTTTAAAATTTACCATTTATGATACTGGCTTTACATGAACTCCAAAACTGACCTTTGACACGAATCATAAATATTTGTCTCAGACACATGACAGAAAATACAATAAGTTTATTTTGAGACAATGCTATAGTAGTGGTACAACCAATTTACATTGAGCCCCATTTGTGTTGGAGATAATTGCCCAATGACAGGCACCCCTAAAAGAAGCAATGTTCTTATAGCGAGAGACCAACAAATTTGTGATGAGGCTTACGGCCATGTCACGTTGAAATACTGGTTCTCGTTTGACCATCGAAGTTAAGCAACGTTGGTCAGTACACAGGTGGGGGAATAGCAGGTGCTGTAAGCTACTCTACAGGCCTAGCAAGCCGGCAATTATAACAGACGACCTTGGTATATGCGGAGGTGCTTCTGGACTGACTAATCGTTAGACCTACATGGAAGTGGGTGAGTGAGGTGGGGTTTTAAATAAATAAAGGACCCAACTTTGAGTGAGAGAGAATTTAGAGCTCAATAAATAGAATCATATGTCAAACTTGACCTTAATATATACTCTTATTTGTTCTCTAGCTAAAGTTACCAGATTTTACTGGTTGAAGCATTAATATACTGATACTTGCAGATTCCTGATGATCCGGCAGTCTTTTAATCCGAACAAAATCACGTGTAAAACTGGACATCTATAGGCCAATCAGAAGACTGAAAATTTATTTTATGCTTTGTTCAGTTTTCCTTTAAGCTGATGTATTTTGTAAGAATAATGTATGTCCAACGTACTTACCACCAAAATGTACATCTCTTAAAAACAGGGACTGTGTACTTTATGAAAACAAAGTAGCTTATTAATACTTACTTATTAGTACTTACTTAGTATTTTCTTTTAATTATCATTATCTTACTTATTAGTACTTACTATTTTATTAGTACTTATTTATTAGTACCTTTTAGTTCTTAATACCAAAATGTACATCTCTTAAAACAGGGATTGCGTACCTTATGAAAACAAAGTAGCTTATTAATACTTATTAGTACTTACTTATTAGTAATTTTTTTTAATTATCATTATCTTACTTATTAGTACTTACTATTTTATTAATACATACTATTAGTACTTAGTTATTAGTACCTTTTAGTACTGACCACCAAAATGTACATCTCTTAAAACAGGAATCGTGTACCTTATGAAAATCAAGTAGCGTTCACTTTTCACTAATTTGTTAACAGGTCGGGCAAAATCCGGAAAGTATTGTGTTGAGGCATTTAATTTTAATTAAATAATTTAATTTGATAAGTATTTAATTTTCTGTTCTCTTTTACAACGATGTTCACCCTGTACAAGGCCCAAGAGCCACTTGAAGTAAAGGGTTGCAGACTAAGAGGCATAGTTAATGGGTATATGTGGGGAAGATAATGGTTAAACCTAGATTTGGTGGAACTAAGGAATGTAGTTTCTGGGAACATTTTCTATGGAAATAGCGATAGAGCTTCGAGAAGCTTTCGATGTTTCGTCTGTGAGAAAAGAGAAAACGAACATTCTCAGCTGGCATTCGAACCCTGCTCGTCGTTTCTTTTTTCAGCGCTGATAACTGTTACATCGCATTGTAACTCGGCAAAGAAACTACAATTGTGTTAATAATGATCAAGCGTAGGAATGCACACTTACATAAACACAGGCAAACATACATAAACACACGCGGAAACGCATGCAAACGCAAATACACACGTGCATACCCACACGTACACATACGCACAAAAAACTCCCACGGCACTAAAATAAATAAATGTATAAATTGTAAGCTGCTATGGTTTTTCCGAGTTCATCAAAAGTCTACTCTGGGTACAATCCCGAAGGTTGAATTAACATGGCCGCCTGATCTCCAACCAATCAGCAGAAATATTTGCCAACGGCACATTTATCACGTGACGTCCACTTTCATCGTCATCGTTTTTTTTTTTTTTTTTTTACTTCTTCAGGGATTTTGTGCTCATGACCCTCACCCGATTTTGATATTTCCTTAAACGTCTCCGTAGTTCATCAGTGCCAGGTCAACACAATTTAACTAAGCAAACTTGAAATGCAATTTTGTTTGAACTCAATCCCGAAGTATATTGATGCGCAGACATCATGCCGTTCTTTTTGATTTTTACATTTCATTCCTGACTTTATTAGAGATTCAATGATGACTGCAATTGTTTATGCTTGCGCGCACGCGCGTCTGTCTCTGTGTGCGTGCGTGCGTGTGTGTGTGCACGCGCGAGTGCGGATGTGTGTGCGCGTGTGTGTGGAAGTGTCCGTGGTTTTTGGTGAGGTAATTTTTGATTGTTAGAGTAACGTAGAGTTGAATCTCAGAGGAACAAAGTTTTATCCTATTAACTTTGTTATTTTCCTTTAGTTACGGATATATATATATATTTTTTTACTTTTTATTCGTTTATTATTCATTGAATCCAAGTTTCTTGTCCAGTTCCCATTTTTTTCTTTCTTTCTATGATTTCATTAAATCATTCTTTCTCTCTAATTCTGAAATGTTCCTTCTTTGTGTTTGTTTTTAATCTTTATAATTCGTAAATTTTTCATCCATTCATTCAAACATTTATTTTCTTTCTTTCTTTCTTTCTTTCTTTCTTTCTTTCTTTCTTTCTTTCTTTCTAATTCTGAAATATTTTCTTGTTTTTTTTCCCTGTTTATTCTTATTTGTAAGTCTTTCATTCATTCTTTCAATCATTTATTCTCTTTTTGTTTCTTCCATTCTTTTCTTTCTTTCTTTCTTTCTTTTCTTTCTTTTCTTTCTTTCTTTCTTTCTAATTCTGAAATGTTTCTTACTTCTTTTCATCTTCATTCTTTCTGATTCGTAGATTTTTCACTCTTACATTAATTCGTTCTTTCTTTTTCTTAAATCTTTATTTATGATATGCTTTTTTTTTAAGATACCATTTAGGCATTTCATAGTGCTATAGTTTTTATAAATAATTTATCCAATTTAAATTCCCATATAGCATCAGTATTTTCTTTCTTGGGCACTCAATGAATAAAGAGAGCCTGAAAATTTGGCACTGACATCGAAGAAGAATTTTCCTCTAAACAAATGAAAAGCATAACTTCCAATCAATCTCCAGTCTACTATTCTATGTTACCGTTGTTTTCGAAGTACAGATGGGATAATTGTTGCTTTCCCATTGATATATCCTATCAACCTGGTTGGCGAATAAAGCAGTTATCATCGTTGGCGGAATGAGTCTCATTTTCCTCACAGTATTTTTATCCAATTTCAGCAATGCTATCTGATCTTTTAGTGATTTAGTATAGCTTAGATGTAGCGCAAAGTAGAAAGTGTGAAGCCCCCAGTGAGGATCGAACTCACTACTAATTGATCTATCGAGACAAGCTTATTAACCATTACACCACGCCGAAGTACTCAAATGATTTACTGAGCGTAGATTAGATGTGGAACAAGGCGGAAAGTGTGGAGGTCCCAGTGAGGATCGAACTCACTATTCAGTCGTAATTGATCTAGAAAGACAAGCTTGTTAAGCATTACATCAGGTCGAAGTGCCCATATCTGTTTTTTATAAGACTAAACAAAGCTTCGATATGTTTATTCACATTTATTTCATTTTCCGTTCTATATTTCTCACTTCACATTTTTTTTCTTTTGTATTGTTCTCCTCATTTTCTTTTGTTCTATTCAGTTTTCTTCAATTTTGCCTCAAAGACTTTCCTTTATTCGATTTCTACCAACAGACGCACACAAACAACCACAGGGCAACTTCTACTTTTTAGCAGTGTACGATAAAATACATTATTAAATACACGGCTTCCAATGTGTGTCATGCACAAATGTTAATGGAAGAATGAAAAACAATCACTGATTTAAGATAAGATATTGTTATTCTTAAGCAATGATTCATTAGGATTTTCATCTTCCTCTTGGATATTTCACGCTTGGATCTTTCTCAGGTGTTTACCGGATCCGATTACACGAGGGGGTAATGTTAAAACGAAAGTGGGAGATATTTTCATTCTTTCTATTTTGTCATGTACTGAGCTTTTCCACTGCATTTCATACTGACATCTTTTCACCTTGTGGTGAAGCTATAATTCCACCACTGCTTGATCAAGGAAATGTACTTAGATCGAAAATAACGTTTTCATTCAGACAATCTAACAATCAGTCATAAACCGAATGCTTACTCTTTATCATTACAAGTTCCCATTTACTGTTTATATCCCCACTTGGCCTGATAATTGGATTTTTCAAGAACCAAATGTGTGCCGCTTCTTTTATTATACTTTATTTTTTTTTTAATGTTTTTTGTCTTTTATTAACTAATACAAAATTGACGAGTTGTCTTACTCGATGCAACTCTAAATGATCTATCTATCTATCTATCTATCTATCTATCTATCTATCTATCTATCTATCTATCTATCTATCTCAGTCCTTTTCATATCTATCTATCTATCTATCTATCTATCTATCTATCTATCTATCTATCTATGTCCTTTTCTATCTATCTATATCTATCTATCTATTATCTATCTATCTATCTATCTATCTATCTATCTTCTTTTATTATCTTTTTTTATGTTTTTCTATTTATTCTACAAAATCTATCTATCAATCTATGTCTATCTATCTATCTTCTATTTTATTATACTTTTTTTTTAATGTTTTTTGTCTTTTATTAACTAATACAAAATTGACGAGTTGTCGTCTTACTCGATGCAACTCTAAATGATCTATCTATCTATCTATCTATCTATCTATCTATCTATCTATCTATCTATCTATCTATCTCAGTCCTATTTCTATCTATCTATCTATCTATCTATCTATCTATCTATCTATCTATCTATCTATCTATCTATCTATCTATCTATCTATCTATCCCAGTCTTTTTCATATCTATCTATCTATCTATCTATCTATCTATCTATCTATCTATCTATCTATCTATTTGGTCATCCTCAAATGAACATTCTTGAGCACTTCTTTCCAACCATTATTCTCACTCACTTCTATCCATGTCTTTCTTTCTTTCTGATTCTAGTGTCGTATATTATAATTTGATTCGATGAAAGTCCATAATGATTTGCTTTTTAATCTTTCCCTATAACTTGGAACTCAGTATAAGCAACGGTTCGGAATTAGAAATCGTATAGCTGAGTTCTATTTCCATTCGGTTTCGTTATATTCAGTTACGTTTAAATACCCTTAGGAAAAGTATGAATTCACCTTTCCTTCCGCCAGCAATGGGTTAATTTGTAGGACATATATCAGTAAACAATAAACAGTAAAGAAGAAATCAGTTTCATAGTATAAGTTTATGTGAAACTTTTTGTTTACTTCTCCAGAAATAGTCCCTAATCTACACTGGACTTTCACAAATTGTGTTCATAATCTGTTGTAGGTTTCCATATAGTTTTTCATTGGAAAGACATTATTTCCGGCTTCTTTCCATAGCCAAGTCATCGGACCATGTAGCTGTGTTTTTTTTTTTTTTTGGTGGTGAGGGGGTCAAAGATTTTGTCAATGTTCAAATACTTGATCCATACAAGAGAAGTGTTGTTACTTTGCATTGAAGAATTTCAAGCCTTTTTTCTTCATTTCTAGCTTCCAGATAGTGTTCATTTTTGATAGCAGTGTTCATGCCGTTACATTTCTAACATCTGTATTTTTACAAGGAATTCAACCACGATCTCAGATATAAAACATCGTCCAGTTGATTTAGATTTCACCTTTGAATGTTATAAGATCTCCTTCTACTTGATTAAAAGATTTGGATTTTGTCTCAATTTCATTTATGCGATATCCAATTTGTGCAGCAGGAGATTCAGAGAATTAGAAGCATTATAAGAAGGTAAGAATAAAAAAGCGGATTATAGAAAAGTAAATGATGATGATGATGATGATGACATTACAATATTCTTGATGAATAGCTACAACATTGATGCACTATAATGAACAGCATGGCTTTTCTCTCAAAGATACAATACGTCGAATAAAACAATTTAATATAAAGATTATATGCTTCTTATTTAGAAATAAATATATTCAAACACGAACGAACTTTATGTAAAAGTCTATGAATTTAAATACAGGGTGCGGCTGGTATTTGAGGACATACAGATTTAAGATTAATACTGCTTCCCACTAACTTCTAATGCTTTTATTTTTCAGAAATGAAGAATGGCAAACCTTATGATAACAAATGAAATGAAAAGGCATGCTGTGATTGTGGTATTAAAAGCTGATCATAGCGATTTGGATATTGCACGTTCCCACAAAGTTGCAAGATCGTTTGTCTACAAGATACGAAAAGAGTTAAAAGACGCTGAGAGGTTCCCAATGTCTGTATCAAAATGTAAAAGACATTCTGCACATTCTGATAAAGTGAGAACATCCGAATTTATTTAGGAAGTCAAGAAGGCAATTGATGAAAACTGAGGTCAATCAATGAGGTCAATTGTCAATAAGCTGAATGTGTCTGAAAAAAAAAACACACACTTTTTTCCACAGGGTTAGAGTAAATGCTGCTGCTTACATTGAGGTTCTAGAAACAGTTGTCACGCTCTGGATTGGCAACATATGCAACGGCAGGCTTTACATATTCCAGCAAGACTCGGCTCCATCACACAAGGCGCTACGAACACAAGAATGGATGGCTGACCATTTGTACAACCACATCACACCCAACATTTGGCCTTCTAACTCTCCAGATCTCAATCCACTAGACTATTATGTGTGGAGCGTTGTTGAGAAGGAGGTTAATAAACAGCCTCCTAACACCAAAGACTCTTTTAAAGCTGCAATAGTTCGAGTAATGTTTGACATAAATAAGGACCAATTCATCAGAGCTTGCAGCCGATTTCGACATCATGTAGAGGCAGTTATTGATGCTAGTGGTGGTTTTATTGAATAAAATTAAATAATAGTTAGCTAAATTTCATGTTTACGTGTTTGTAATCAAATATAATTATATTCATTTGTTCAGCAAGGTTTTTAATTAATCCATAAAATCTGTCATCAAATACCAGCCGCACCCTATACAAAAATATTCAAACTTGTGTCTTTTCGCTTATTGCTTAGTTGAGTACATCATTTGTCTTCATAACACACTTCCTTCATGTTAATCCATTCACTATAAGAATTCTTAATTCCCACCTCAGTGCAAGCTTATTAGGATCTTATCAAGAAAGTATAAAACATGTAGTTTCTCTTTTTAAAATCAATTTAGGACGAGTAACCGTAATTTCTTTTTTCATTTTTTGGACATTAATGTTGATATAATCAAACTAAAATATTTCATAAAACTGTTAATTATTTAACACGAAAAATTTAGTCAACTTGGAGATTGAAAACAGGAAGTAAAAACCTAAAACAAAGGCAAACAGTTGATGGACGAGCTATGAGATAGAAAGATATGAGATATATTATGAATTTGCGAATAAGATTAATAATTCTCAGAAAGTAATCGAAAAATAATATAAGATGTCCTTAGACATTGCCAATGAAATATGAATATGATTGTATGTGAGTTTTTACTCGATGAATTAATTTTAGATTGATGTCAGTATTAATTTATTTAAACAGATATTGAACCCAAGAAAGTCTTGCTAAGGTTTTTTGGAATTTATTTTTTGTGAGACGATGTTAACTGCCATACTTTCATGAATGTGAAATACATATTTAAAGTTAATCTGTTCGAATTCTTTAATATGAAGCAAGATTGTTGTCGGTTATGTGCAACAATTATACGGTTGTTCTGAGGTTTGAACGTATTATCAGCGGGAGAAACAGCAAAATTGGTCACCTAATTGACACATTTCGATCGATTGAAGATTTTCTCCATTTCCGCTAAAGTTCTTTGATGTTCTTTCATAACAGCTGAGAAAATAAGTAAAAGACAAAATGCGAAAGAGATTTTAATTGGTGACAGGACTTTGAAATAGGAATCTACACAGTTTATCTCCAATTATCAATAATTAAGTCATTAGAACTCATTTTCATCGATGATGACAAAGAAGACAGTCAAAGCGCGTGGAAAATTGCGATTTTGACAAGCGACTTTGCACTTAAAGAATTTTAAAAAAATACAAGGGATTTTCGAAAAGAGCAGACTTTTGCACAAAGTGCGTGTGTGTGCATTTATTTATATGTGTATGCACGTATGCGTGTCTATGCGTGCGTGTGTGCGCACGAGTATGTGTCCATAGAATCGTCGAAGATGACAAGTTTCACATGAGTGAGCCGTCCTTGACGTAATTTAACATAAATGGCTTCGTGAATGACTTAAAAAATCCTATCCTGCATTAAAAATACAAAATCTTTTTAAAGCATAGCTTTTAATGTAGGTTAAAAGTTGTGAAGGAATCTCCTGTGCGATTATATTTTAAAGAAGTTTGATTATCAGAATAGACAGTATGTCAGATAAATAAAACATTCGACGTGAGAAATACATTTTAATTCTAGATCAAAATTCATCTGAAACGAAATCTGAAAAAAAAAGGATTTCGTTACTCTATATTTAAGGCTGAAACTCATTGTTTACTTGGTAATTACTCGCTAACTTTAGACCTCGTCCTTTCGTCTTCTTTAAAACAAGTGCTTCATAACTATGCTTATATTATGATATATGACTGATCGCAAGAGAAAATGGGCATGTTGCCTTGGTTTGAAATCAGACATGTTTCTTTTTAATCAATAGTTTTGTCTATTGCTGATGACGGATTCTCAGATCTACATAGAGGGCCATTGTTTTAAACATTGAGAAACCTTTCATATGTCTGAGCTTATTGTATTAATCAGATCACTATTTATAGATCTATCCCACAAAACACTGCCTGCGTTCCAATCAGGCTTGGAAACGTTTCCCGGTCGGAGGGTTTGAAAATAGTACACATCGGCACTGGTTGTTGCTCTTGGAAGTAGTATTCAAGTGGTATGATTCTTGTTAGTTATTTGTGATTCCATAGCCCCAGTTTATAGGATTTGATGAAGAACTGTCTTCTTTGATAACAGATATGCTATCATTACACTCCTTACCAAAACGGGAACCCAACTTGGCTTTCGTTCTGGTAAGGAGTGCAATCACCGTGTCATGGACAGTTTACCCTCCCCTACTGTTAAAAAATATATTTTTTTTCATTGCGTTAGAAATCTTTTATTAACAGCAGAAGAGTGTAAAATATCCATAATACGGTGATTTACTGATAGTCAGTCAGTTATGTGCCATGCGTGATACACACTTAGGCGATCATGTATCTTTCGATATATGACTAATTTTTCCCCGCAGTAGGTTGCCATTTCTTTCTGCGGTAGACTAGTTGCTATCCAAGGCTATAAAACCCGGTCTGTCCTGTTATCTACCCATATCTGAGGTTGGGAGAAGAAGAGGATTCATACCTTTCCCAAGGGTATTAGCACGTAAGTGAATTTAATTGGATTTGACTGGAATTCGAACTCGGATCTCCCATTCCTCAATCCGAGCCGCTATCCATTACTCCACCGTAGCGACAATGATGTAGCAACTATGGAGTTCAATACGTGCTATAATTTAATAGATAATTATGATCTATTTTCTGATTTTCCAATTTATTTTATTGCCCGAATTTTTCCTGCGGTGCTCATCTTGACAGTGTTTGCATGTTTGTGGAAAATTTTCTTTTTTAAAAAAAGAAAAAGTATGGGAGAAAAGAACGTGAGAAAACAATCAGGTGAAACAAGTGTAAAAACACGGATTTTTTTTCTCCTCTCTGAGATTTAATTTCGGATAACTTGCCCAGTTCTTCCATGAATGTTGTCATTCTTTTTTGAATCTCTGCTTAGTTTGGTACAGGGTCATAACTGTTTTATTCTGGCACAGATTATTCGCCACTTAATCTGGCACAAGATCTTGGCTCTTTTAATCTCTATCTATAAAAGGCAGGATGTGTGTGTGTGTGTGTGTGTAACGAATGCACGGCCGCAATTTTCGACGGATTTGCACCAAAATTTACATGCACCTGCTCCAAGTTAGCGAAGACCGAATTTGTATTTCCCAACTCCCATCGATAGTGGAAATAATCGATTTTTTCATGCTTCTACGGCAGTTTTCATGTAGTTTGCGACCATTTTATACTGGCCAGAGTGAGAGCCAATAGCTGGCTGTCACGAATAGGCAGGAAGATTCTATTGGCCAGCGTGAAGGCCAGCTGACTGACACTAATGTTAACTAGCATGCTAGCATGCAAAAAAAAAAAAAAAAAAATCGATAGCTGCATTCGTCACAAGTGGGAAAAATTTAAATCTGCATGGAACTTTACTCCAGTTGGCTTATTAGCTTGCTTAAACTCAACGTTGATTCTGATTCCGCAGAACTTGGTTGGGTGTGAAAAAGTATTTGTTGTTAGCATTCTTTTTTCATTCGTTTTTTCCAGTTACGAGTCCTTTTTTAAAGCTGATCGTTTTGTGTTCATTTTGTTTAGTTCTTTTTTCGTAACAGATTTAATGTTTAGTATAGAGCTTAGAAAAAATTCGCAGTGTGAGATAGGCAAGAAGTAAGGCATGTAGCAACAACAGCACGGCAAAGGGTACTCCTTTAAAGGCAAGGAAGGGCCAAAATATTAATATCAAGTGATAGCGATTGCTGTATGAGTCGTACGATTTTTGAATCAAGTACGGGCAACGCCGGGCCATGCTGCTAGTCTGGTATAAAATCGTGGCTAATTTTGTCTGACACAGGTTCATGGCGATTTTTTAGCCTAGCACAGGGTCATGGCTGTTTATATCTGGCGCAGGATAATGCATAACTTAATCTGGTACAGATTATTGGCAATTTTAGTTTGTTACAAGGCCATGGCTATTTTAATCTCTTACAAGATCATGGTGAATTTTGTCTGGCACAGCGTCCAGGTAACTTTATTTTAGCGAAGATTCATGTTTATTTTATTTCCGACAAATGGTCATGGTTACTTTAGACTGTCTTGTGACTATTTTTGTTGCGTTTTGTTCGAAAAACTAGGATGAATTCTTTTCATAATTCTATATATTTTTAACAATCATCTTTAAAAGTCTCTCTATATATTCGGAGAAATATATTCATCTTTGTAATATAGCACAGCATAACGGCTGATATATTTTGAGTTTTCGTCAGGTGTGTATGTTGCATACAGTACTTTTCAGATGTTTCTACTTCGGCTCAAAATGTTACCCTGATCCTGGATATGGGAGGTTTTAACTGTTAAATCTAATTTCTCTCTGCCCATGTTTTTATGTGGTTCAATACCAGATTATTTTGTTGACAGCATTCGATATGCCGCTTCTTTCCCTTTACGTTATTTTTGGTCTCTGTTATTTTCCTTCTTTTCAGATGAGTGCGGTGTGCCTGATTTGTTTACATACTTGTTCTGCTATACTTGATTTCATAATTTTGTTTGAATAAACGGTTTCCCATGTTCCTCAACATAGCCTGATTAAAAAAAAATCTTTTGACTAATCATTCTTATTTAACGCTTTATAACAACTTTTAGATTCTCATTCTATGATCGTTAATTTCGTCACGTAAGATGCAAAAGCATCTATTGGTAGGAAAGTTAACAAAGTATGCTAAAACCCTTTCTATTAATTCACCCCCCGCCATAAAAAAGAATTTATAATTACTAAAATTCACATCAAATTCTCCCAGAGCGAAGGTCCTCTATGGCACTCCGGTTGACTTGACCTTTGCGATCGTCCCAAATGAGGGCGACTCGGGTTCGCTATTTCTTAGTGTGGGTTATACGTTGGCACTCAACCCGATAAAAAAAAGCCAAAACCAGATTTTTTTTGTTTATAAATTGTAAAATTTCTTTGTAATCTCTCGAATATCAGCCGCACTTACGAAATGTGAATAACTCCTTGATTTTTGTTAATTTTTCATTCTGAGGGTTGGAATTATTGCGAGTCAAGCTAAACAAATTTTAATTTAAAATTTATAATTTCAAAAGAGTGCCAAAAATTAAATAAAAAAAAAAAACAGACTTTGATTTAAAATTTATAATGAATTAATAACAGTGAAGGCATGTTAATTTCATACGATTTATTGATATGTTTTTGTGTGCATTTTTTAGATTACAAATGTTTCATGGTAAATGTGATAAAAAGGAGAAGTCACTCCGTATTATTACACGCTATGTCACAGAGAGAGTGTTGCCAGTACGAAGGTTCGTGGCGACGAGGTTGAATTTAACGTCTTTTGAAGGGATGTCCGTATTTCCGATAGGAACAGTTTTTGTTGCATGCTGGGAGTATTTTTCATTATTTCTTAATTTTTATTTAATTTATTTTATACAAAGTTTTTATGTTATTGTTTTATTTTATTTTATTCATAATTTTTATGATTATTATTATTTTATATCTTATTTTTATTTATTCATAATAATGATAATGTCCCTACAAGTTCTCAAAGAAAGATATTTTATGGTTAGTATATCTTCAGCTAGAGTATAATATTGCCTGTAAGAGTCCAACGAAAAAAGTTACATGAACGAATATCGTTGATGTCCTGATAATGTTATAATAATATAATTATAATATATAATAATAGTGTTCTAATAATGTTATAAATTTGATACACGTATAAATTCCCTTTCTCTTAAGTCGTATCCATATAATCGTTAGCCATTTATATTTAAGTCTTAGAATATCATAGATTAAATTTAAAAATAATGATTACGACAAGCGTTAACAGAAAAAAATGAGGTGTCACTATTTGGATTTTGTATAGATTTTAAAAGCATCTGAATGATTTAATTGTTCGTAGAGAAAAGGAAGTTCGTTTAGCAGAGTTCTGTGGCTTTGTGGTACTGAACATGACATTTGTTATCTCAAAGAGATCGATTATTTTTCTCATGGATGCTAACTAAGGATTTTAACTAATAGGCACACACAGGTTACTCGGTCAGGCTAGGATATGGACACAATAACAAATCAAATGCATAGAAAAATATCGTAAAGGATAAATTTTCGGTTTTTGTTTAGTGGAAGAAAACTGAACAACGTTGCCGATGTTACTGCTGGAAAATGGAAAATAAATTTAGAAAATGAAATTCCATTCAAAACGGAAATGAAAAGATGGCTAAGAGAAGGAACATGTCTGTCGCTACTTCAGGGGGAATCTTTGTACTTTAGAAGCGAGAAAGAGAATTGGATAGAGAAAAGAAACTGGATATAAAGAGAAGTGAAGAAAAATGTCAGATAAAAGGGTGAGGCCGTGAGCGCTTCTTGTAGATCGATGGTTAGGAAAATTGTCTTGAAAACTGGTGTTCGATCCTCACTGAATGCTAAACTGCCATAGCTGTGTAAAACTAAGCTAAGCTGCGTAAAGTAATAAATAATAAGTCTATGTCCAGGATGAAATCGTGATTGGTGTTCGTGTCTAGATTAAAACGAATGCGGATTTTCTAATCTGGCAAACCATGTTCACTTGAGCGTAACAATCTCCCTACACCACTTTAAAATATTTGACCAGGTATCTAAGCGTAATGAACCACATGGAGCGATTCAGAATAAAGAAAGAGAGGGTAAGGGAGAGAAAGAAAGAGAGAGAAAAAGAAAAGGAAATAAGAAATAGATTAAATGTAAAATGAGATGCGAGTGTATCAGTAAAAGAGATATAAGAGAGAAAGAGGGAAAGTGAGAGAGAGAGAGGGTGTGGGAAAGAGAGATAGATAGATAGAGAGAGAGAGAGAGAGAGAGAGAGAGAAAAGGCAAAGCGTTTGATTAAAACATTGTGATGGCAAGAACTTTGAACACAACGAGGAGATTGAGAAAGAGGAAATGTCATTTGAAAGAAGAGAAAAGGAGGAGGAAGGAGTGAATGAAGAAAGTAAAAATAACGAAATAGAAAAGAAATATTGCACACACGCACGCACACATAGAGAAAAAGAAAGATTAAAAAAGAAATGAATGAAGCGATATGTCAACTTACTAGACTCATATTGATAAGAAGATTATAGGTCCTTAAAACGAGAAATAATACAGCAATAGGAGGAGGAGAGAGAAAGGGAGAGAGAGAGATAGAGAGAGAGGAGGGAATAGAAGGAAAGAGAAAGAGGAGAAAGAGAGAGAGAGAGAGAGAAAAATGATCGAAAAAGGGAAAGAGAAAGATAAAAAAAAAACTATGAGATGGAAATAGAGAGCGAACGGGCGTGAGAAGGTGAATACAGCGAAGAATCGAAAGAAAATGTAAATGAAAAAATCGAGAAAGAAAATAAAACGAAAGAAAGAAACAGATAAAAAGGAAGAAGAAAAGAAAAAAGTCAAAGAAAGAGAATATGTCAGAGAGAATAAAGAATTTTCAGAGAAGCTACAACAACAACGAAAAATAATTTAAATATTTAAAATGGAGAGAAAAATGCAAAGCCAAGATGAATGAAAGAAAAAAGTAACGAAACAAAATCAAATCGTTGCTGGATGTTAAAGAATAATGAAAATAAATAAATAAAAAGCTGAGGTGGCCAAGATCCAAGTCAAGAAAGTAAGGATTTTTTTGTTCTGTTGAATAGCGACAGACAAAGGAAGAACGTGAATAAAATACGGGAGAGATAAATGGAAAAAGGGTGTCTTTTAATGAAAATTCCAAGGACCTGAAAGAAAAGGTGGGCAGCGAAAACGAAGGTTGTGAAAGGAAAAGAGAAAAAGAAAAGATATTTTTTTTGCGGAATTGGCTAGAGGAGGAATGATCTTCTGAATGTGATATGAAGGATTAGATTGAAGAGAGAGGAAATGAAAGATATGGGAATTCAAAAGAGAAAAATAAGATGTAAGAGAAAAGAGAGAAAGGAGAGAAAGAGAGAGAGAGAAAGAGTAAGTAGCACACTGGTTGAAAGAGTGAATGAGTATTGAATTGTAATGGAGAAAAATGAGGAGAGAAAAATGTGTGTGTGTGTGTGTGTGTGAGTGAGTGAGTGAGTGAGATAGATAGATAGAGAGAGAGAGAGAGAGAGAGAGAGAGAGAGAGAGAGAGAGAGAGAGAGAGAGAGAGAGAGAGAGAGAGACCAGGATGAAGAACTGGGTAAAAGCTGGAAGTAAAAAACATTTTTAAAACAAAGAATTGAACACGAAAAGGAAAGAACAAAAATAAAAATGTCGAATGAAAAAAGAAATTGAATAAAGAATGAGTTTGAGGAATAAAAGCGTCAACAGAAAGAAGAGAGAAATAAAGCGAAGGAAGAGAGAGAGGAGGGGGAAGAGTATAGAAAGATTAAAGATATAGAGAACGAGAGAAAATAGAAAAGAACAAGGATACAGAGAGTAAAAGGGAATAGAAAGGAAGAAAGATAAAGAGAGGAAGAGAGAAAGAATGGCTAGAGAACGAAACCAAAAGAGAAGAAATAAAACGAAAAAGAAAAATAGAATTAAATATCTGAAACGAGAAAGTTTGTTGAAAATTGAAAGAAAACGAAGAAGAAAAAAGAAGAAAACGAAGAAGAAAAAATAGAAAAGAAGAAAAAGTAAGAAGTCATGGAGGACAATGACAAGAAAATGAAGAAAAGGGATACAAAATGAAAACAAGAAAAAGAAAAATTTAAAAGAAAAAGAAGGAAAGGTGATAAAAGAAAAGGAAAGAATAAAAAAGGAAAAAAGAAAACGAAGAAAAAAAATTAAACATGCAGAAAAGAGATGAGTAAAGTAAAATGGAATAAAAAGAAAAAAACATCTATGAAATCAGGAAGGAGACAATTGAAACAACGCAAAAAGGAAACATTTACAAGTTGAAGAACAGATGTGAATGTAAAATAGAAAACGAGATACAAAACAGGAACGAAACGAAGAAAGGCAAAAAGAAAAATGATGAACACAAGAGAAAAATATAGAAAAAAACAAATAAAAAAGAATAGACAATTCAGGTCTAAATAGACAATAATCCCTATATGAAGATATTTATTTATTTATTGTGTCACGCTGACGGAGGTGTGTGGGTGGAATCGGAAAGGGATCGTGCGGAAAATGAAATATTTTCAAATTTCGAATTTTATTCTCTTGCATACAAATTTCGACATCTTTTCATTCATTAGCCCGCCTCGGCGCATTCTTTTTTCAACCCTGCTGATCGATTTGGCCTCCGCCAAAAGAAGACATGATGGCCTATACAGTAGTCGATATAATGATTCAATCAACTAGAATCAACAATTCTTTATTGGTTAGCTAACCTGACAATTGTTAATAAAAATGAAGAAAATAAGTAGGTAAAAATTATCTAAAAATGGGTTGGTATGAGGAACGAGCTTCTTTCAGCTCCTACCAGTTACCTCCCCTTGAATTGTCAAGTTGGCTGCTTCACTTAAATTGCCTGCTTACAAAACTCACTTGTTTTCCCTTCATTGGGCACTAATTATGAAAGAGCAGTTCATTAACCGAATTACCTCCCTCGATTTTCAGGTCTGCTTCACTCGTCCTAATAGGATCTATTAAAATCCACCCGACACTATAGAGATGACTAATTTTGGAGAAAAAAAAAAGAACGGGACTTTATTATTATTATTATTATTATTATTATTATTAATTCTGAGGCAATGCTTCGATTTTTTCTTTTATTTCTATTTTTTGACTGAATTGGGCGATTTAAATTAGCTGTATTTTCTCTAAATTATGCCACTTAAGTCATCTGTATTTTTGCTAATTTTTTTCGACTCTCCCTCCTCGATAAGAAGAAGAAAAAAATCACCAAAATAAATTCTTTTCTTCTTGGCTTAATTAAAACGTTTGCTTGGATGGCTGAATTCAGCACGAAAAGGTTGAATGTTTGAATGCAGAACAATCAGACTCCTTCTTTTGTTTCCATCTATCAATTTGATCGTCTGTTTTTATTCGCTTGTTTTCAAGCGTCTGGCACTAGGTGGCAGCAGCGCTGTATGAACGAAAGCGACGAACGCCATTTTGACGCCGCCGAAGATTTCACCAAAATCCAATGTAAATTCAAATGCATAAATGCAGTAATACAAACAGCAAAATTATATATCCACATTTCATTCATCCATAAAACATACGCATTTTATATTCTCGAATAAGGAAATATTTCTTGTGTATTCGCTTGAAAAAACAACAAATAAACAAAAACAGAACAGATAGCAACATGAATTCATTGACATATAAACACATAAGAATAATTTTTGGCATAGGGAACACACGCGTCTCTAAATACACAACAGATTTAGTTATTTGAATAAATACATACGTATCTATATTTGTATATGTCGAATTATACGCTTATAGAATGTTTCCAAATATATACAGGTATTTAATATTGAGAAAGTTTCATTGAAATTTGTAAAGGAAAAATGTGTTTCTGTTTAAATGACTTTATATATATATATATATATATATATATGTGTGTGTGTGTGTGTGTGTGTGTGTGTGTATATATATAAATGCTAGTTTATATATATATATATATATATATATATATATATATATATATAAACTAGCATATATATATATGGCGTGAAAATATTTTTTGTCAAATATTAGGTTTTCACATATGAATTTTAAATATATAATATACACTGTAGCTATAAAAGACAGGATTATTTATAAGCTGATCACACACACACACACACACAGATATATATATATATATATATATATATATATATATATATATATATATATATATACTAGCTTTCTCATGGCCTAAAGAATTGCATTATTTATCAATTAATAGTTTTCTTAGTTATTAGGTGTTCAAAAACATCTGGGCAATTTTTGCATTCGTTTAGTCACGAAGACAAGTCGCTTTTTCGTATACAAAAAACAAAATTACTTTGTCAGTGTTGTACAATGAAACATATTAAAAGGGGATAGCTGCTCAAATACAGAAAATATATATATATATATATATATATATATATATATATATATATATAAAAGTGAAAATTGAAGTCAACACTCAGAGGCGACAGACTGTTTCATGCTAAACGCAATCATTAGGCCACATGTGTTGGGTTTATTCTTGACTATATATATACGGGTCAGTGGTGCATTGTGAGTAATCTATTCTAACGGTTATTTTAGCGGGAGTGATTTGTTAATTTATCTATTTGGATTTATTTATTTTAATTGTTTTTTATTTATTTTTATTTTATATATTTTTATTTATTCTCTTTGATTTTCATTTTTTTAGTAACGTAGTAACAATTTTTTTAGATCATTTCTGATTGTTTATTTAGTAGTTTGTTTTGGTTTGGGAAGGTAATTATAATTATTTTTTCGTTCAACAAATCACTCCCGCCATAGCAACCGTTAGAATAGACTGAAAAGAATAAATAAAAATAAAAATAATTTTTGGCATAGGGAACACAAGCAAAAACAAGTAAAAATAATCAATCCAAATAAATAAATAAATAAAGTAAATGAACAAACCACTCCCGCCAAAATAACCATCTCTCGCCTCTGAGTGTTGACTTCAATGTTCACTTTTATATTTATATTTACATACGCCCTCTCTCTGATATTGAGCACTTGAGAGAGAGAGAGAGAGAGAGAGAGAGAGAGAGAGAGAGAGAGAGAGAGAGAGAGAGAGTCAAACAAAGTAGAAAAAGCTTTTTACAAACAAAGCGTTTCGCCTTCGTGTGCTCGGTAGACGTTTTCAGGACGGAATGAAAGACAAACTTGTGTGTAAAAAAAGTGCGTTTTACTTTTTGAGGAAATGTGTAATAAATTACTTTATCAGATGCATCAACGAGAAAGTGCTTTTTTGTCGTATTGAAGTGAAATTATCCTAGTTTTTTTCTCTATTAGCTCCAGATGTTTCGCCGATACAAATCACAAAAATGACTCTATGAATGTTAGTCTGATAAGAAGAGAAAAGAAATCACTAATAAGAAAATGTATTGGAAGCGAACTGATCTTTGAATTTTCCACGAAACTCTTTAGACTTGGCTTATACACAATATTCATAATCATCGCAAAAACAAAAGATGCATAATGCTTTCTACGAAGTTTGAGTAATCTAATTGTACATTCAACAGACGTTAAACGGCTTCAATACAAAGAAAATGCACTTTTTGGTCTTTGGATCTGCTAAGGTAATTTATTACTCTTTTCTCTTAAAATTACAGCACACTTTCCTGACACACAGTTTTCTTTTTCATTCCGACCTAAAGATTCTTAATTTGCACACGGAGACGAAAAGCGTTGACTGTAAAAAACATTTACACTTTGTCTCATTATCTCCACTTTTGATCGGATACTATTCCACATCCTATTAACACCGCCTTATATATGCATATCGACGTGTATATATATATATATATATATATATATATATATATATATATATATATATATATATATATATATTGAGTGTGTGAGCGTGTGTATATAACACGTTTTTAATAACGTACTGATACAACTGAGGAAAGATGTTTTTCCGACATAGTCAAAAGAGATAGTCAGTCTGAGCCATGCGTACATAATTCCATCATATATATATATATATATATATATATATATATATATATATATATATATATATATATATATATATATATATATAAAAAATGGAGGCTCAGATTGTGGAATCGGAGAGCCGAGTTCGAATTCAGTCGAATCCGTTACATTCCCTTACGTGCTAATACACTTGGGAAAGGTATGAATCCACTTCTTCTCCCTCCAGCTATGGGTAAATAGCAGAACAGACTGGGTTCTATATCCATGGATGGCAACTGGTCTAGCAGATTGACAACTCTGAATTCGAAATCTGTGGATGGTCGTTTGGGGACCTTGTGGTAAATAGTGCACCAGGTTTCTGTATTCTGGCCTTCAAGTGTGGTTGGTTCTGCACAATGCCGTCACCACTGTAATAAAATCATCTGTGCTGGTGAATGGGCTGTCGGTTCCTAGGAACTGAGCTGCTTGACCCTCATACGTAGAATACGACGAGAGAGTCCCCCATATATAAATATCTATCTATCTATCTATCTATCTATCTATCTATCTATCTATGTAAAATGGTGACAAAAGTAATCTTTGTATATTTTTTGTTTTTTCATGTGGGAACACAATAAAAATTTTGGAAATTACAAAATTTTTGACTACTCCTGTAGCCTTCGTTAATGCTTATCATTTTTATATCTATCTATCTATCTATCTATCTATCTATCTATCTATCTATCTGAGCGGGTGCTGAATTTCTCGGTCCGATTTGTTTCCAAAAATTTGACAAAATGACAGAATTTTTACAAGGAATTCTTCATGTTTGGGACTTATCAGCTCCCTTTCGTATATATATATATTTCTTTCTTTCTTTCTTTCTTTCTTTCTTTCTTTCTTTCTTTCTTTTAACTTTGTGGTAGAGCGATAGTGTATGTGTACACACATATATACATGAATATAATTCTATGTATTTCTATGTATACAAGATAAGGCTAGTGAATAAGTCGTCTGTAGAAGCTTTGGCCGTACAATTTACTTTCTATGAAGCTTCAGTGAGTTGCCAATTTTCTCGCTTCGTATAAACGGCTTATTTAGCATTGGGGATTGGTAAGGGTTGAATCCCCCTGGAGCAGACCCAAAAGTTCCGCATACCCATTGCAGCGCTTGAAGAGCACTTGATTTCTAATGTTGGCAAGATTTACATGTATGATAGCATTTTTTTTCAGCCAGCACAAATCACTTTGCTAATTTCTTTTTTTTTTTTTTCTCTCTCTCACTGTTGACACATTGTTTGACATTCTTTGTCAGATTTGAACTGAAGGAAGTAATTTTGGCAACTCAGGCTTAAATCATCTCTCTCTCTCTCTCTTTCTTGCTCCTCTCTCTTTTTATCTCTCACCCTTTCTTGCCATCAGTTTCACTTTCGATTTGCCTCTAAAAAGTAGAAAGTGTCTTCGGGACTTTTGTCTTTCTGCTTACCATGTTTTTGTTTCTTTATAATAGCATCGATCAAGACTTACACCTGTTCACGACATGTATGTAATTACATTTAGAATAAACACATAAACGGTCTTTCCTTTTTACACGTAACGTACGTCCCCACAAGCTGCATGACACATTTATATTATATACAGTGTGTCCCTCCTTAGCGTTCGTTTGATGATATCCCAAACGATTATTACTCGACGACGTCACGCGTGCAACATTTTTTTTTGTTTTTATTGTTGCTCTCTTTGGGGTAAAAATAAAGTGTAAATTGCTTTTTTAAATTTATCAGCAATATTTTTTTTCTATTTCTTTTTTTAAATTTCTTTTTTTCTTGGTTTTGTTTATTCTTTTACTTAGTCTTTGTTTTTTCCTTTTTTTCTTTCATTCACTTGTTTCTTCCTTTATTCAATCTTTTTTCCAGGTTTCTTTCTTTGACTTGTTTATTCTTCCACTCATCGTGTTAGTTTTGTTTGTTCTTTCTTTCTTTCTTTCTTTCTTTCTTTCTTTCTTTCTTTCTTTCTTTCTTTCTTTCATTTTCTTTCTTTCTTTCTTTCTTTCTTTCTTTCTTTCCCTCTTTCTTTTTCTTTGTTTCTTCGTCTCATTCCTTCATTCACTCGTTATTTCTTTCATTCATTCATTCATTCTTACTTTCTTTTTTCTCTCATTTATTCATCCTTTCTTTCTTTCTCTTTCTTTCTTTCCTTCTTTCTCTCATTCATTCATTCATTCTTTCTTTTTCTCTCTTTATTCCTCTGATTCATTCATTCTTTTTTGTCTCTTTATTTCTCATTCTTTCTTTCTTTCTTTCTTTCTTTCTTTCTTTCTTTCTTTCTTTCTTTCTTTCTTTCTTTCTAACCCAACTCTCATGTGACAAATTCTCAACCATTTCCTTTTCCCTCCTTTTCATCGATACTTGCTGGGAATCATTAACTTTAAAAAGTCTTCTACTCATTTCAATCATTCACACCGCCAGTCCCCTCCACCTTCTCTCATCTCTTCTTCCTTGACCCCCTACCATATTTTTAAATTCCATTCTCTTTCACTTCAATCACCTTTTACGTATTCCTTCAAATGTTTTACGAAATGGCCGAACGCCCGTGATCTCATGACAGTCAATATTTACGATCGAAAAACAAAGAACATCCGGTCCCAATCATCTGAATTGTTCTCAAGGATCAAGTTTTTGAGAATCAGCCAAACATTTCTGTTTCAGCCCTAAAAAAGCCCTAAATGACGCATTGGAAAGTCTTTAGAAGAGTGATTTGAATTAAGCCGGACATCAAGTGTCACCAACCAGAAACAAAGTACGCGCATATCGTCTGATTCAATTAACGTTTAGCTTAGTTACGATAAATATAAATTAATTATTATTATTTTATCATCTATCCAAGAAGATAAATTTAGCTAATATTTGCAGGCTTATTTTAAATCCTCTTCAAGTAATGCAAACATTCTTCTGAAAAGTCACTTTTTCATTGGTTTTCCCGAAGAAATATTCTTGCAAATGAAAGTCTATTCGTATGTGATCTTCTTCTATGTGCCATGTCCTTTCAGTATGTTGCCGATTATGGCTCTCCACAATTTCCAGTTCTTTGTATCTCTTAATAAATTTTATCTTTTTCTTATCTCTCTTAAACCCTGTTTTGTCATCAGTTTACTTAATCTCGCTTGGTAGGGAGTTTATGAGTTGTTTCCCTCTGTCTCCTTTCCTTTGTCTTCAATATGCCATGTGAATGTTTAATTTCTTAAGGCCTTTTGCTCATTCCGTGTACTAGAAATTTCAACTGCCTCCTTTCTGATATTAATTGACCATTTTTTCTCTGAAACTTCCTCGTTTCTCACATGTTCCGTCCATGATATTCTCAGTATTCTTTTGTAGAACCACATTTCTGTTGCGTCAAGTTTCTTCTTTGTGTATGATGAAATTGTACAGCATTCATTGCCATACAGTAGGACAGATATTATATAACAGTTTAGTGCTATTGTCTTTGCTTCTAACGAGATTTTCTTTGTTTAGCTTTTGGAAGGCATCTTTGGCTATACCAATGCACTTTTGGATTTTAGTGTCGCACTTTCAGTCCTCTGATAAAACACTTCCCAGATATTTAAATTCTTGTAGCTGTTTGATTTTGGTATCTCTAATTTGTAATTTGCATGTTAGGTTCCTCCTTTTGCTAACAAACAGGCATTCTGTCTTCTGGCAATTGATGTTTAGTCTTTTCTTTTCGTTTTCCTTCACTACCTTCTATAGGAATTCTTGTAGTTTTCTTTTTGTGTCTGTTATCAACAAAGTGTCATCTGTATATCTTATGATATTACGATTAATAGGATTTCTAATTCTGTCAGAATCACCTCACTGTATAGGTTAAATAAACCTGCTTATCATACACCTCTTTCTATTTTTCTATATTTGCTGAATTCATTTTCTATGATTACGAAACCAAGTAAATTCCAGTTATTAGAAAATAACTCAGTAATTAAAGATAATTGTTATTTAATTTCTACAGATTGTAGTGCGTAATATTTTGTGTACTTTAACTCTAAAAATGAAAACTATTGGCTACACTTCTTTATTTATAATATTTACTTCTTCTTACTGTAAACGTTATATTTTAGTGAGTGGTAGTATTTGAGTCAACATTGCTGTTTTCATTCAAGACGTGAAATAAATGCCTATCGGCATAGAGATCAAGAGTCTTACTAAAGAAAAAAGCGCCTTCGTACCTATATACTGTTTTTAATATTGGAAACCACTTTCAAGCCAAGTGTTCTTTACCATTAAGCCATGGTAAGTTATAAACATATACAGAGGTTCGATTTTTGTCGGGAGGTACATTTTCATTTGTAAAACTTTCAATCTCTAAACAGGTAGACATTGATTTTACTGTTACCGAATAAAGAAAAGAAACAACCCCCACCACGCACCCCCCCAAAAAAAACAGGGACGCCTACTGAAACACGTGTAGCCACTAAATACAATGTTTATAGCAATAAAACTAATGTTGCATGAAAAAGACCGTTTATTACTTACGTCATAAATATCTTCTTTATTTCCAAATTGACATTAAGCTTTCTACACATGTTGACGCATTTTATAAGTATAAAACTAGTTTATATATATTTGCATATATAAAACGCAACGTATATAATGTAGATTTATAGTTTTTTTTTGTATAAAAGCACACGTAGTATACTGATATTTGCAAAGTGTCAAGAAGGGGCATTTTAATTCTAATTATAGCACACAGTTACTACACTGATCTGAGCTAGAAGTGCTGATCCAGACATAATCTCATTATTTTGATGGCTATAATGCTATTTTACAAACAAAAGTTTCTGCCATGATACATATTAAGCTGATGATGATGATGAGGATGATGCTGATGATGATGATGATGCTGCTGCTGCTGATGATGCTGCTGCTGCTGATGATGATACACTAAGAGGAAATGAATGGGGGGGTATTGCCTTTACTTGATGAATATCTGCTTGCTTCGAAGATCAGCATTGGAAATTGCAACTTTACGCCGGGCTTGAACTCTGAACACTGGCTCCGGGGGGAAGAGACAGTGTTTTAACTAACATTCTCATCCACAAGACCGGGCCATATTTACTCATCTATGCTGACGATAATTCATTGTGTTGTATTTTACGGTTTGCTGAGCTTTGTTCATTCGACTGTTTGCTTTGTACACTTTCTCGCTTTTTAGACGTCATATATGGGGGGGGGACACCATTTGAATTAGCAGCACACACGAAGTATGGAGACGAATACATACGCATGTAAAGCTAGAGACACGCACACACACACACACACACACACACACACACATATATATATACGTCGACATGCATAAATTTACTCAGAGACGAACACCGTACTCATCCACACGCTCGTGCTTATTTACATATTCTTTTAGACACACACACACACACACACACACAAATATGCGTACACACACATGGACACACACACTAACATGCCTTTCCCCCATTCGCACGCATATATGTAGATGTGGAAAATTACGATTAATGTTTTCTTATAAGAATATGAAAAACAGATACACATGCATTTGAACATTTACACACGCTCACTGATATACACACATATACATACATATAGATACACATACATAATCATGCATACACTCACCTACAAAATAAGGATTTAATACAAACTCTGAAAATAGAAAGAATAAAGATTAAGTGTAAATCGTGATTTATGTCAATTTTTCCCCAGTTCTGTCGATTCAGTCAAATTCTGTTGAGTTTCCCCTTCTATATCAATTTTGCAAAGAAAAAAAAAAAAAGAAGATAAATATTTATGTTTTGTCGTTGTAATATTTTGTGTGTGTGTGTGTGTGTGTGTGCGTGTCTGTGTGTGTGTGTATGTGTGGTCATATTCGGTAAAGAAAAAAAAATCAATCCCTCTCTCTTTCTTCCCAGGAAAAAAAAAAAAAAAAACTATAAAAAAAGATTTTTGTAATTTTAGAGGGTATCGCAGATTTAGCCAACAATCTATTGGAAATAAGATAGAAAATTTAAAATTTAAAAAACAGATTTAAATTGATGGCAAACTAGAGAAATACGTATTTTTTAGCAAAAATTTGGAGCGAGGCTTGTTGTCTGAAGAACGCCCAGTAGGTGAAAATTATTCCTTTTAGAAGTGAGTTTTGCCAACCAGTAACCACAAATATAATTGTACTTATCTGAACGTGAAGATTCCGTCGGCATTTACTCAATAAAAATTACAAACATGTCTGACGTTAAATTAGACATGAACAAATTTGTAGATACCAATATCTCAATCCCTGGACATAGAAGGAGAGAAACGAGTTTGAATTTTAGTCTGGTTTGTTACATTACTTACGTGCAATAACATTAAGAAAGGCATGAATCTATCGGCCATGGATTAAATAATAGGATTTGTTACTGGAAAAATCATTGTTATCCTAAAAAAAAAAATGGATATATATATATATTCGAAAAATTTGTTAATGCAATATTCACTCTCAAAAATAATGTTGAAATGACCAACAAGTGGTAGATAAACCGTAAATAAACAAATCAATCAGTTAACGATAGACAGAGTCGAGCATTTATGCAGATTATCTCAGATTTGACGAAGCGAATATTTTATTGTTTTTTGATTTGATGCTAATTTATCTTTGTTATTTACTAAAAGACTTTAATTCTGGACCAGTTTCATTACATTTTGAAAAGTGTGCATACATAAAAGATGCTAGGACCTAATAACCAGGAGAATACTAATAGTCATATATATATATATATATATATATATATATATATATATATATATATATATATATATATATGTGTGTGTGTGTGTGTGTGTGTGTGTGTGTACGTATGATCTAACAAACTATACACACACAAAGAAATAAAAAAATTACGATCTCATCAAGGGTTCTCAAAACAATTTAATTATATTTTATAGTAAGTTATATATGATTTATTAACTTATTTATACATGTACACACGCATATATATATATATATATATATATATATATATATATATATATATATATATATATATATAAATATATATATATGTATATTTATATGTATATATATATATATTTAATTAATTCATCGAGTCTGATAGAAACCTCAACAGAATGCAGAAAGCACAGGACGGCCGTTTCGTCCTATATTTGGGACTCATCAGCAGTGCGCATCCACTACCGAGAATTGAAACACTGGCAGTTGTCAAGCAAACATCATACCAACTGTTCTAATTCTGGGTGACGAAGAGATTGCAAATTAACATAGCGCCGCTCGCTCACATATTCCGTGGTGGAACTCTACTGAGTTCTCTGTAACCGTAGGATTGCCTCCTGGAGCCACGACTACTCTCACCAAGCCGCTCACTCTAGAGCATTAGAAGCCGGTTCAAGCAATGATATACACAGATAGAAATTATTAGGAGGATTTGATAATTATATTTAATTAATTCATCGAGTCTGATAGAAACCCCAACAGAATGCAGAACACACACACACACACATATATATTTTAAATCTTTTAAATTAAATGTTAAGTACTGTGAAATTATACTGCATTTGTTCTCATTTTACCTGTATATAATATTTAATATATATATATAAATATATATATATATATATATATATATATATATGCTGTCTCATTTGTTCTCATTTTACCCCACCTCTCTCTCTCTCTCTCTCTCTTTATATATATATATATATATATATATATCCTAAGTAAACCTAAAGTTTACCCTGACGATCCGCGTAGGTGAAACCTAGGAAGGTCTGTCTGGCTCTTTAGGTTTACTTAGTTTGCTCTACTTTGCTTAGTTATTTTTACTTTGCTCGTGTCAGAGATTTTTTTTGCTTTGGACTTTGAACTTTGATTCTCGACGATTATTTTCGCCGGAAGTACATGTTCTTAGATCTTTCCTTTTCCCCCGATTTTCCCCCTTGGGTGTTGGTTTGTTCATTTACAAGCTAAAACACCTAAGGTTTTGCCGGACGGGTATAGCTGCTTATATTTATAAGATTATTAGTATTATATATATATATAAATATATATATATATATATATATATATATATATATATATATATATATATATATATTAAAATCTCCCAAGCCCACTGCTGGTGAAGGGTAGGAATGGTCACTGACCGCCCCCCAGCACTGCGTTATCTGTAACTTGACGCTTGGGTCTGAGACATGGCGAGCCGTACAATCACTGGTCCCACCGAATTAACACGAAGAATAACTTTCCGCCATATGTGAGTATAAATTCATTCTACCAAAGACGCATCCGATAGCATATCTCTCTGTCTCTCTGTCTGTCTCTCTCTCTCTCTCTCTATATATATATATATATATATATATATATATATTCATATTTTACGTATTTATTTTATTCAGCTATTGTTGCTTGATCACTCCGACTAATTTAACATTAATACTTGTTCTAACCTAACTGATAACTTGTTTGTGTAGTTGGAAATCGTCCCCCCCTACCTCTGAAAAAAAAGGGAAAAAAATGTCCCTTTCCTTAGAATAGAACATTGGGACTTATACTAAGTTAAAACTTAGTGTTGTATAAGTATAAAATACTAATAAATTCCATCCTATCCCCCTTAACGCGCGTATAGTGCCAGAATGGGCACTGCCAACTACTTCCCGGCCCTTATCTGTTTGTCTATTGTCACTGTTATGTGTTATATGTAATAGGAGTAGGTAGCCCCTCCTACCGCCCGGTCAACACTCCTCCCCCTTCCCCTGGACAAGCGCAGAGGCTCACACCTTGTTTCCTGTCTAAGAAGGGGTTCCCGGCACTTTCTCTCTCTCTCTGGCCTCTGTACTAGTACTGATGTGTTTCTCCCGTGATGTGCGCAGTCTGTGGCATTGCCTCTTCATTTTGAGGGTACACGGTTGACAGTTCACTGGTTGCTGTTTCCGACTGGTAGTTAGGAGCCCTAACTCTTGCGTAGCGTCTTGAGCGGCCGCTCTGATCAACAGTTGTATAATAATGTTTGTAGTGCCATGACGCGCATGGATCGGTGTCCCTGCAGTCACCTCCGGTGGGCAACCCTGAGGCCACACTATGATGCAGGCTGTGACAACTCCTCTCTGCTCACGTTGCGGTCGATAACCATCTGCTTCTCTATACTTCAGGCCTTCTCATCTTCCAACAATCACTCAACATGAAGACTCAAATGAATCAAAAAAGTAAACCTAAACCAGCCCCGCAAAAATCACCTAAACCCCTCAACATTTCGTTCGCCAACATCCGTGGCATTAGAACAAACTTCTGCAGTTTGGAATCTTTCCTCACTGCAAACTGCCCGGATATACTGGCTCTGTGTGAGACAAACCTTGTCTCGTCTATTCCCTCCTCTGATCTCTTGATCCCTGGCTACTTTCCTCTCCTCAGGAAAGACTCTCTAACCCACATGCACGGCCTTGGTGTCTATGTCAAGGACCATCTCCCCCTGGCCAGACCTGTCTCTCGAATCGCCAGACCTGTCGTACATGTGTCTCCGACTATCTCTCCTCAATGCCGTAAGCTATCTCTTCTTCCTCTATCGCTCTCCATCCTCTCAAGACTGTGGGATACTTGATAGCATATCTGACAGCATAGACAAGGCCCTCTCTCTCCACCCGTTTGCTCATATATTCGTGTTTGGTGACTTTAATGCCCATCACACCAAGTGGCTCGAGAATGCTACTACTGACCGGGCTGGCATTCAAACATTTAACTTCTCAATTTCTCAATCCCTCACGCAGATAGTCGACTTCCCCACGCGTTTTGCCCTCGACCTGGCAGGTAAGGTCTCTCTTCTCGACCTGTGTTTTACCTCCATCCCCGAATCTTGTAGCGCCACACAGCTCTGCCCGCTTGGCAACTCCGATCACGCTGTGGTATCTGTCAACGTTTCCTTCAACTCCACGCCCTGCAAAGAACTTCCCATCACAAGAACCTCGTTCTACTATCAACGAGCGGATTGGGACTCGTTCCGTGACTTCCTCCGCGATGTCCCCTGGGATGTCGTCTTTACACTCCCTGTCCAAGAATGTGCTTCTGAGGTCTCATCCTGGGTTAAAGCTGGAATCGACGCTTTCATCCTCTCAAGGAAATTTAAGGTCAAGTCGCACTCCTCCCCTTGGTTCTCCGCTGCTTGCTCATCTGCCATCGCCCATAGGAATCACTTCTTCACTGATTCCGTAGCGACATGTCGGACTGCAATAGACGTCTCTTTGCCTCTGCCCGTAACGAGTGTAAGCGTGTCTTCAACGAAGCTAAGTCAATATTTGCTGCTCGAATGAAGGAACGTATTGCATCTCACAAATTTGGCTCCAAAGATTATTGTCGAGTCTGCAAGAGTGTCCTGAATAATCGAAAACCCTCCATACCTCCTTTATTCAACCAGTTCGAGGTCTTGACCTCCTCTACCGACAAGGCTGAATGCTTTGCTCGGAAATTCTCATTTAATTCAACGCTCGACTCCACCGGTGTACCCATACCAGACTTCGCTCTAAGAACTGAGGCCCTATTGAGCGGCTTACACATAACCCCGTCATTGGTACTGGGCATTATCTCCACCTTAGACCCCCACAAGGCTAGTGGTGGAGATGTCATACCAGCCATTGTCCTGAAGAAATGCGCGCCTGAGCTAGCACCCGCCCTCTCTAAACTGTATAATTACTGCCTCAAGGAATCATGTTTTCCTGACTGCTGGAAGTCCTCATCCATTGTTCCTGTTTTTCTCTGGAGACCCCTCTGACCCCACTAATTACCGTCTCCTACCCCTCTTCGGCAAAGTCTTCGAAGCCCTAATCAATGCCGAAGTGGTTAATCACCTCACATCCCATAATCTGCTCTCAGACAAGCAATATGGTTTCCGCTACGCCCGATCTACAGCTGATGTACTTACGGCCATCACTGAAACCGTCTACCAAACCCTTCAAAATAACGGTGAGGCTCGTGCTGTGGCCCTCGACATCTCCAAAGCATTCGATAGGGTTTGGCACGCCGGCCTTCTTCGTAAGCTCCAGGGGTATGGTGTTACTGGTCAACTGTTTGATCTAATACAATCATTCCTGTCTAACCGAGAATTGAAGGTCGTTCTCAACGGATTCTCCTCCAGTTCCTATCCCAGTAACGCAGGTGTGCCCCAAGGCTCCATCCTTGGCCCCACTCTTTTCCTTATTTTCATCAATGACCTTCCTGAAGCTATAGATTCCCAAGTCGGCATCTATGCAGACGACACTACAATTTACTCCTGCCTCAAAAACAAATCTAGTGTCGGCGACAAAACTAACCTGGCCGTGCGTCTTGAAATGGACCTTCAATCGGTTGTTAACTGGGGCAAGAATTGGCTGGTCAACTTTAACGCCTCAAAAATTAAATTACTCTCCATTAACCACCATAGAGATCCTTCCCTGCCCCCCCATTAAAATGTCTGATAGTCAACTTCCTGAGAGCAACTCCCTGCGTCTGCTCGGTCTCACGCTGACTGCTGACCTGAGATGGAACAAATACATTGAGTCAATTGCTTCTTCCACCGCGAGGAAAGTTGGCTCTCTGTGCCGCGCCAGGAAATTTTTCTCCCCTGAATCGATACTTCAAATATACAAAACAACCATTCGCCCTTGCATGGAGTATTGCTGCCATATATGGGCTGGAGCACCTTCTGCTTACCTCGGAGTTCTTGACAAGATCCAGAGACGGATATGTAATCTAATTGGCCCTGATCTAGCGTCTTGTCTGCAGTCACTCTCTCACAGACGCGCCGTCGCCTCTCTCTCTGTTTTTCTACAAATACTTCCACGGTAACTGCTCTGATGAGCTGCTCTCTCTGGTTCCCAGACTCCATGAATTCAAGCGCCCTACGAGGCTGGCATCCCGCTCACCCTTACACCGTAGAAACCTTCAAATGTAGCCGTCTCTTCTACTCCAATAGCTTCATACCTCGCACCTCTCGCCAGTGGAACACCCTCCCCAATTACTGTTTCCCTGAAAGCTATAATCTCCAACTATTCAAATGTAATGTCAATCGACATCTCCAATTACCTTGATCTACCCACAATCCTTCTCCTCTTCCTTTCTACTATCACTCTTATCTGCTCTCGCTCCAAATCTTCCGCAACCCCCTGCATCCTAGTGGCTTCACGCCTTGCTTGGGGCACAAAAATATATATATATATATATATATATATATATATATATATATATGTGTGTGTGTGTGTGTGAAGCAATATACTCTTAAGGTGTCCTATATATATGGGATAAAGTGCTCAATATCAGAGCGTGTGTAAATATAAACGTGAACATTTAAGTCAACACTTAGAAGTGACAGGCTGTTTCATGTTAAACGCAATCGTCAGGCCTCTAAATGTTAACTTAATGTTCACTTTATATATATATATATATATATATATATATATATATATATATATATATATGTCCCTCAGATGCACATTATTCTAACATGCATAACAAGTATTGCATTAATATACACAGTACACAGTTTCATGTAGGTTTCCATCTATTTCTTTTCTTATAAACATTTTAATCGATATTCAATCCTCTTGTTACACATTAAGCGATATAGTTGTTGGTTATATAAGATCTGAACATTTCTACTTTTACTTGCCGTTTTTTTGACTTTTTCAATTGGAGAGCGCTTAAAAGAAACACTTTGAATCCTGCAGTCATTTCTATCGGCCCTTTGGGAAATTTGATTGTTGGAAAGTCGCGTTCAACAGAGGAAATAACATTTATTCTTCTGTAATGAATTCTTTAAGAAATCAACCGAAACAAATCGATTGACTTCCAAAATATTTCTCCAAACTGAACGAAACTGGCACAATGAATTTACATTACCCGTAAGCAAAATTTGCACAAATATGGTGGGACATTTTATAAAATTCAATACTAACAGCATCACCGCTGCCAAAATTAGTAGAAACAACTATAAAACAACAACAACAATAATAAAACTACTAATACTATGACTACTACTAATAATTGCGGCCTCTATAAAGAAAAGTAAAACTTATAACGATTAAACATGTAAATGAATGCTACAAGTTGGCTTCAACAAAATACAAAAATAGCACGAAAGGAAAGGAATAATATTACACTGGGAACTGTGCAAACACTGTTGGTTCGACGGTGTAAATAAATGGTTTCAACATAAATCAAAAGCTTTCACAGAAAATAAACAGTGAAATACATCAAAAGAAAAATGAAATAAAACAGGATCTCACTCGGACACCTTCAGAAGTATGGAACTGAATATGATAGTTGTGCCTATAATATCTGGCGCACTTGGAACGGCACCAAAGATTTGAAAAGTAAGCTGGATGAATTATATACATTCATTGAAGGGCTAAGATCGTTTAGACTACATTAAATTGCGAAGTTCGAAGATACTTAGAAAGGTGCTGAAGATTCAAAGAGACCTGTCGTCAGTTAATCTTTAGTCTGAATCAACAGGCTTCTTGTATGAGGGTGCAAAAGCGAAATATAATAATAATAATAATAATAATATTTTTTGAAATGTGATAATTTCAATCTTAATCCCCCCCCACCACCTTTCATCTGGTAATGGAAATTTCGACTTCTACTAAGTTAAAACTAATTATAGTTAATACCATTTCCATGTTCCTAAGTTACCCCCCTTAAAACAGTTAGCAGACTAAAACCACACAAAACCTAGACACCTGAAAGTAATTTCAGTGTTGCATGGACAGGAGGAGCTCTTTGGTCGATTATTATCCCAGAAGTGGTATATTGAACAAAATTATTCGTTGGTGGTCAAGAATAAAACGAAACAAAAAGAATCTCACTATTTATATTATTCGGACTATTGTCCTAATTTTTGTCGCTATATTTATTACAACGTTTTGGCCGTTGTACGCTCCGGCCTTCATAATACCTCATCTCAGAAATACAGACAAAAAAATCTCAATATTGACAAACAAAAACTCATACCTGATCGGTCGTCACCCCCGGATCACCGAAGGCCGCGACACTCGGAAAGGGACCAGTCTGCGGTCGAAAAATCTCTTACTGGAACAAACTCTTTTACCAATAATGTGACACCTGGTCACCAAAATCGGATTAATTTCAACACTGGACCTGGTGACTTAATGTCAAATCAATTAATAAAAAAAATAAAGAAAAGCGAACGAAATGGAATCGTGAAAAGTATAAACATGTCATGGTATCTTTTTTAATTGCACTCGAAAATCCACAAAAGAGCATAACCAAACAGATATACGAAATATGGGGAGATATTGTAGGTACTGATATAAAACCCTATCTCAAACCAAATATGCCTGCCAATGTCTGCAGGGACATCATGCGAAATAAGACTCTTAAATGAAGAAATAGATCAGATTAAACTAAATATATGACAAAGTACAATCAAACATTATCCAAACGAAAGTGAGGTAAAAGTAGAAAGAAGTAATATAACAGATGAAGTGGTAAAAAAATAAAATAAGAGATACGAAATAATAATCTGCGAGCAAATAAAATGGAAGAATCTAGCTGCGACATAAACAATTGAACTGATTCACATTTTATTATTGATGAAAATGAATCAAACGATAATAGGGCAGAATATCTTGAAAACAACAGAGTCGAAATCATTGAAGCAAAAAGTCACATCACTGCAAATCTCAGTAGAGTAACTCACGCACAAATGTCAGAAGGAGACCCCGGCTTCCAAAAATTTATATGACAAAGTCGAATAAACATAATTTGCAAATATATAATACTCGGTTGTAAACACTGTTAACAGACAGTCCACTGGAAAACATCACAGAAGTAAATAATGTCATATATGCAATAACTTTAGCAGTTATTGGGAAACTTAATGTCAAGACAAAAAAAATATCAATTAATAGTCAAAATGAGTTCGCTTCGAAGGCAAAATTAAAGCGAGTCATTGAGGAAATCATATGTAAATTATCGTTACTAGGTGAGACTTCAAGAAATATAAGTGTTTCAAAACTGAAAAGAGGAAAATCAAAAGGAAATATAAAATTAAATTACTAAATGAAATCTCATCAACCAAGGAAATACTTAAACAGAAACTGCAATTAAAAGCATAGAGAATAAGACGATATGAAAAGCGTTGTACAGACAAATTAAGATATTCCTAATCCGACCGCAAGAGGTTTTACAGGGAAATTGGAAAAGCAGTTATAGAAGTCAAAAAGCTACAATCTATTGAAAAGTGCAAAATATTTGGGAGAATACTTGAAGCAGCTTAAAGGAAGATAAACCCGATGTTGGGTGGATCAAAAGAGAACAAGAAAGAATGAAGGATAAACCTGAGCAAGAATGGAAAAATATAACCAAGAATAATGTTGGGCAAGGTCTAATAAAATCCCCAAAATGGAAAACCCCAGGAAATGACAAGGTATCCAATTTTGGCGCTTATCATCTGTCATCAATCCATAAAACCCTTGTGCAAACTTTATCAGTTTTAATTAATAATCCCAGTGAAATTTCAGAATGGATCACTGAAGGTATTATATATATCCTACCAAAAAAACTTATGAAATAGATAATCCCCCAAATTATAGGCCAATAACACGTCTGTCCACCATATTGTGGCACCTTGCATTATTAGAAATATTCATAGAAATATGATTTAATTTTTTCTTACTCGGTTACTAAACAGGTTGTTGATTTTTTTTTTAAAACGGAAAATAACTGAGTTGAAAATAATTCACTAAGATTGTACTAGACGATCTTAAGGGAAGAAGAAGGAAAGAAAAGAAAAAAAAGAAAAGAAAGAAGAGAGAAAAAGAGTTGTATGATGCATGACCCAATCGAGGGTGGAGATAGGAGTCAGAAAGAGATTTAGGTCAGCGTCTTGGCCGATTTTCGAAAGACAATTGGAAGAATAGAATTATAAATAATAAGAAGAAAGAAAGGGAAAAAAGACATGATATCAAAACGGGCCGCTTGATGGAAGCCAGATATCGGTCAACGCACCTAGCCTACTTTTGCATGGAAAGACACCTTATCAATTTGGATAAAGAGAAATTTTGGGAACAATGAAACAATCTTAATCAGAGAAAAAGTGTCTTTGGGTTGAGGGGAGTGACCGGTGGAACGATATACAGATATCCTGTTAAGAATTGGACACCCACGTTGATAAAGTGGAGACATTTTCAAAGTGGATAATTAAGATTTTCGACTATCAGGAAAAACAAAGAGGTAAAAAGAGGGACAGTTGCTTTTGGCTCACGGAGGGCGCCAAGAAGGCGGAAAAGATCCTTTCTAAAGTCAAGACTAATTAGCGGCGGGCTGTTTGACAAAGTCCAGGTGAGAGAAGGCCAAGATGGTCAATTTTCGTACGTGAAAAAAAAAAAAAAAAGGAAAAATTAGATTTTGTTTTTTTAAACAAGAACGATGTAACCACGCCCGCAACAAGAGGAGAAAGGATGTTCGATCAATAACAATTGGTCGGAGACGGTCACGTGATCTGCGGAAGAGAAGGGAAAGAAATGCTCGATCAGGAACGATTGGTCGAAGACGGTCACGTGATCTGCGGAAGAGAAGGAAAGAAATGCCCGATCAGGAACCATTGGTTAAAGCGGTCACCTGACATACGAGAGACTAAGAGAGATGGATATGCGCCGCCCCACCAAAGGTACTGTGAGGAAGTAGGGTGAAAACAATAGCGATAATGAGAAGACAGAATTAATGCAGCTTTTGGAATTATCGAGAAAACCCTGACGCCGACAGACCCACCCCAGTTTGTTGCGGCGTCAATATAAGCAGGACCCCAGTCGACAGAAGTCAGTAGAGTTGAGTTGCAGTTGGAGTTGAGAGTTGGACCGCGGGTAGGGATAGAGCCTGAACGCGGCCATCAGGCCCGATTCACTCGCCCCTTTGCGGGCAGAAGAATCCTCAGACAAGAAATCCTTCCAGCCCAAGTCGAAGACAGGAGAACTTCCAGCCCAAGTAGACGAAGAAGAAGATTGCCTGAAAGCCTGAGAAGAATTGGAGATGCAGACAAGCCGAAAGTCGATGAGAAGTTAGAGTTCATCCCCGGACGGCAGCGAGAAAAGAACCCTCAGACAAGAAGAACTTCCAGCCCAAGTAGATGAAGAAGAAGATTGCCTGAAAGCCTGAGAAGAATTGGAGCTGCAGACAAGCCGAAAGTCGATGAGAAGTTAGAGTTCATCCCCGGACGGCAGCGAGAAAAGAACCCTCAGACAAGAAGAACTTCCAGCCCAAGCAGACGAAGAAGAAGAAATACAACTCAAGTCGGAGAGAAGAATCAACTGCGAATGATCGATAGAAATTAGCCCCAGTGTCGAACTGAACCACACTCCGACATACATACATGATTCTAGAAAGTAGGTAATTCGACATTTTTCTATTGTGTGATAGAAGCTTGGTGCCATAGTCCACAGAGCGGGTCGGGAAATGAGAACACTTTTGTTTTTATGTAACGGACTTTAAGATATAAAAAAGGTTGTTACCCTTTTATCAGCAATTTTGTTTGGTGTCGTGAGTTTTTATTTTATTTGTGTTTTGCCACCCCGTCGGACTCAACTTGTATCGGCCCCGATCCTGCTGGTCCCGTCTGTCTAAGATTTAAACACAGCGTGGGTAGACAGACCGGAGATCGGTATAGTTGCTTTAGTGACCAGGTATTGGAAGCGAGTCGGGAAAGGCGAGGCTGGTGATCATCTGACCAAAGGGTTGGAGCGGCACGCTTGGACCCAGGAGGAGCGACCAGGAGGAGCGACGTCACCGTTGGCGCCGTAACCAAAGGATCCGACACTGGGCCAGGTGTGTAACCGTCACAATATATAAATTGATTACATTTGTCCTGACGAACTGGACTTACTCTTTTCTCTTTTGACAACAACATTCTTCCCTTGACAACAGAAGGGATGTGGAAGTGGTTCATATAATTGCAAAAATCAATTATTGATAAATAAAATGATCCTGAAATATAGCAGGAAAAGGTAGAAATCTCAACACAACTTGGATAGATTACATTAAAGCCTTTGATAGAGTGCCATACCCTTGGATCTTTAAGACTTTGTTTTGTGGAGATAAACCTACCTCTCCAGAGGAGGACTTGAAATTGTCCAAATACATAGAGACTGGCGCCGAGAATCATCAGGAGGAGGAGGAGGAACCCGAGTAAAGATCTATAGCTTATCTGTACTCTAAGCGTCATACTACTTGATTGTATTATCTTCATTCAGTTAAGACGTAACAGTAGCGAAGAGAATTCGAATTCAGACGAAAAAAACAAAAACGTTTTTTCTCTCGCTTAACATTTAAAGATGGTGAAGAAAATTCAAAATTCTCGGAAAAGTATTTTATGGAATTTGTGTCTATTCATAGCACGACGCAGAAGGCAAGGTTTTATGATATATAATATGATATACTGCTATTAGGAAAACAAAACCTTTTTCTTCCTACTTAAGTACTACTTGTACAAACATAAACACTATGGAAGATTGAAGATATTTATTAAGCAACTATTACAACAAATGCAACTGGAATGACAGATTAAATATAAAGAAGAAATGAGAACATTCCTGGGAAAGCAAGGAACCTTACGTTTTTTGATACTTTCTCGAGAAATTAAAAATACTATAAAAAAATTAAAATAATAATTGATGAGTGAGATAAAATTTCATAAGCAAGGTACAGAAAATTATAGTAAAATTTTATGTATATTTATAAAATTTTAGGATATAAATTTTTATTTCAGTTATTTTAAAATCGTTATGTTATTATTAAGAGGAAAGATCAAAGTATTTTTTGTTTATTTCAAAACATTTTTTACACCTTTTTAGAATATTCAAAATGTTGATTAAAGAACTTGTTTTTCTTGCGTCGGCAAGTCGCTTTTTTTTGCAGTGCCAGGCACATTAATTTGGTAATTCTTGCAAAAATCAAATAATTCTCGGAGCTTAATGAAATTTTCAGGACTTATTAAAAAATAAATGAAATTATTTTTGGAATTTTTTTTACATGTGTTTCTCTCTCTTATTTAATTTTATGAAAGCTTCAGAAATACATCGAGATAATTTGTAGTGACTATATTAGTTAAAAGTATAATTTTTTGAAGAATTTAAATCACCGATTTCATTTTGTAAAATCGAACCCAGTCTTATCAAAATCTGTTCTGAATCAAAAACTTAAAAAAAATGTAATAAAACTAATACATTATTTAATAAGAGAAGCTTTTAATTGCTTTTATGAATAAAATATATTAAAGACAATATTGTCTGAAGAAAAAAAATCGATGAAAAATGAATTTTTACAAGATTTGTTTTCATTTTTTACAATTTAAAATTGAATAATTTATAAAGATTTTGCATTTTTAAAGTTCAACTTCGCCAATTTTTAGGGAATATTGTTCTTAAGTAAAACTATATTTAATAATCACATATTTTAAATCTTATTACAATCTGAAGATCCCGACTATTTTTATTATTCTGCCGTCAATAAATCGATTAACACGTCAGATGAAACCACGTGATGTTTTCACACTTCTTGGGGCCATCCGTATATTTGAAATAAACCTTTTTTTAATGACACAGTAACAATTTAAATTTCTATTTGTACATACTGGTCGTTTGCATGTTGTAATAAAGCTGTATACTTTATGATCTGTAAAGATATATCTACTTAATAACACCATTGACTAAATAAACAGCTTTTTCTCTAGTTTTAAAAAAAAGTTTAAACTTTAATGCAAAGATTGTAAAATTGCAAAAAAAAAAAAAAAAATATATATATATATATAGGAAATGACAAATAATTGTAAAAATTTATTTTTCATTGAAAAAAATTTTGCTTTCAGACAATATTATCCTTATTCATAAAAGCAACTAAAAACTTTTGAAATTTAATAATATCTTTGTTTTATTGAGTTTTTTTTTTTAAATGTTAGAACTCAGAGCTGAATTTCGGTAACTGGTCGTTGGATTTTACAAAAGAAAATTGATGATTTAAATTCTTCAAAGACTTCTGCTTTTAAATAATATATTCCCTAAAAGAACAGCATTCAATTTCTAGAGTTCTCATAAAATTAGTTTAGGTGTGGGGTGTGTAAGAGATGTAATTTTTTTTTACTATTACTTTTAAAATAAAACACATATTTAAAATAATTTCAATCATTTGTAAATAAATCCTGAAAGTTTCATTAAAATCCGACAGTTTTTTGTGCAAGATTTTCAAAATTAACGTCTGTCACTGCAAAAAAAAAAAAAAAAAAAAACCCAAAAAACAAACAAAAAGGCGCTAAAATTTTCAATGTTATTTAGTAATGACACTTTTGCAAAGAGAAACATGATTTTTAAAGAAAAGTTAGAATGTTTTAAAACGATGCAAAAATTTAAAAAAATGATCAAAAAATACTTTGTTCTTTCCTCTTAATAATAACATAAACATTTAGACGATAAAGTTTCGCTTTCATCACGTTTAATCCAAAATAATCCTTACTGTTTTCAGGCAGTAAATGAAAAAAAAAAAATCATATGTTAAAATAAACTTGTCTTTTATTCTCATTTATTTTTGTTCATCTCAACAACCTGGAATATAACAAACTTTTGTCGAGAAGGAATCGAACTTCAAAATCAACATAACAATTTTACCAGAGATGCTTAAGGAGATTTTATGTCAACAGCAAGAACAGTTTCAGAAGTTATTAGAACAATTATTGGCAGCAACAACAGCACAGTTTCAGAATCAACTCGAAATTTTCTGCGCCATAACAGACCAAAATACCAATTCAGCTGATGTCTTAGCAAACAACATCACAGAATTCCACTATGATCCAGCGGGCGGGAAAAAATAAATAAATAAAAAACACGAGCTTCATGATCTTAACGTTGGAAGCCTACGTTTCACGTCAACTTTTCTCACAAAGATGTCAAATAAAAAATCCGTCTCCTAATTCAGAAACTGGACGCTAAGGAACATGATCGTTATACGAATTATATTTTACCAAAGCAGGCAACGGATTTTATATTCACTGAAACAGTGGAACAATTCAGTGAAGTATTTGGAGAGAAACAATTTTTAACATTCGATTCAATTGTTTAAAGCTAACAAAAGATGACGCTGACGATTATGTGATATTTGCTGGTCACGTCAATCGGGAATGCGAAAAAATTAAATTAAATTTCCTCACGCATGATTAAAATCTTCTACTCATGCTGATATTCGCATCCGACTTCTTTCAAAACTGAAACAGGACAAAGACATTACGTTTAAAGCCTTCACCAGTGAATGCAATAATTTATTAAGAATCAAAAGAGACACTATGCTGATTAAAAAACGACAACAACAAACAAACAATGATTTATCAATAACCAGCAATATCCACGCAAAGAAACAAACCTCGTGATGAAAAGAAACCTTTCTGAAAATGTTGACATTGTGGCGACGGGTATTATGCATGCTTTTATTCATTTAAGGAAAATAAGTACAATACTAGTCACCGGTACGGACACGAAGGATTTTGCAATCAAAATTCACACAAAAATTCAACCCGACAAAATAAAGATAAAAAAAAACGAAACGGAAAAAAGTCAGAAACAAACTCAGTGTTTGCGAGGTTAAAAGTGGATTACAAATCCCGCAGAAAATATATTTGTTGTTTCTGTAAACAACAAAGCCGTTCGTTTTCATTTCGATACAGTGTCGGACATAATATTAATGTCGCTTTCGACTTGGGAACAAATTGAAAAGCCACGTTTGTCTGAAACAAATCACATGAGCGCGTCTAGAAGTACAACTGGTGATGCACATCATCTGTCTGCATCTTTTGATACAAAAAATTATTGTCTCTTGAAATCTACGGTGGAATTTGGGAACAACTATTACTATTCACGGCAAAGGCAAAGCACCAGCAGCAGCCGACGCAGCAGCAGCAGCAGCAACAACGGCAATAATAATAATAATAATAATAATAATAATAATAAGTTCGAATCCCCATGCGGTTTACAGACATAGTTACTGTTCAGAAAGAAGAGAAATTTGTTGGCTCATCGATATATCAAGTGAGATAAAGGTAAGAAAGAAAAAGTGTAAGGGGAAATATATCAAGATTTGAAACATGAATAGCAACTCTTGGAGCGGTTTAAGAAAATAGATGTTGCTTTTGTTATTATGGACACTCTTGGAATAGTAACTGACAAAATCCAAAAATGGCTGAATAAAATTGGGACTGTGATTCGAACTGAAATACAAAATATCATTGCTTGCGACATGCCAGATAAAGTTTCGTTGATGACAGGAATTATAATAATTTGTTGTCATCCGTTTCGATCCCTTAAATTACGATTTAAGTTCTGCTTGAGATAACGGATGATAATAATAATAATAATAATAATAATAATAATAATAATAATAATTATAATAATAATAAAAGAAGAAGAAGAAGAAGAAGCCCAAAATGCAGATTCTGTGATAAATATCCAGAATTAATTGACCATCTTGTGTCAGGTTCCACGGTATTGGCACCCATTGAATATAAAACACGTCATGACAGAGTTGGCCAATATCTGCACTGGAAAATCTGCAACTTTTACGGAAAGGAAACTGCAGGAAATCAGTATGAACCCCCACACACCCGGTTATGGAGATAGGTCCTGTAACAATTTTATGGGAATTTAACAATACACACAGAATAATCAAAGCTAATCGCCAAGACATTGTAATCAGAGACTGCAAAACCAAAATGTGACTTCTTATTGACATGGCAGTCACTGCAGATTGTAATGTATCTGAAGATCTTCAAAAAGCTATCAAAATACAATGACATTGAAATAGAAATCTCAAAATTGTGGCACATAAGGACGTCAACAATTCCAGTTGTAGTTGGAGCCCTCGGATCAATTGGAAAAGATTCAAATAGACTCACTGAAGGTAGTTCATACCTTAAAGAAATACAGAAACTTGTACTCACAAGTACAGCCTTACGAAAGACTTTGTTTATGTAAAATATGTGGGATCTTAGGTGTGATTTTTTTTCTTTTTTTTTCCTGCTGCTTAGTGAAAAATGTCATGATGCCATTTCTGAGTTTAGGTCTCTGGACGGAACCCGGAAAGAAATGAGTATACACCAGAAATCAAATGTAATAATAATAATAACGTCATATATGCAACAGCTTTAGCATCTACTTGGAAGCTTGGTGTCAAGACAATGAAAAGATCAAACAACAGACAAAGAGAGCCAGCTTCGAAAGTAAAACTGATGCAAGAAATAAAGGAAATCAGATGTGAGCTTTCTGTATTAGATGAGAAACACTAGAAACCCAAATATCTTAAGATGCATTTGCAAGAAGATCAAACGGAAATATGAAATTAAATCATTAAATGAATTTCCATCAATCAAGGAAATACTGAGACAGAAACTTCAGTTAAAGGCACAGAGAACAAGCCGATACTAAAAACGGTGCAGCTTCTATCGCCAAAATAAAATATTCCAAACGGACCTTAAGAAATTTTACAGGGAAATTGGAAATGCACTTATACATGTCGAAAAGCCACCATCTATTGACAATATGCAGACATTTTTGGATTTTTGAATATTAGGAGCGTCCCAAAAGAATATAACCCAAGTGCAGAATGGATCCAAGGGGAAGAAAAACGAATGCTGGATACACCTCTGCAAGAGTGGGAATATATAACCACAGATGATGTCAGGCAAACTTTAACGAAATCCACAGGAAATCCCAAGGTGCCCAATTTCTGGCTCTATCATCTCTCATCAATCCATAAAACCCTTGCAAAATTTCTATCAACGCTTGTAAATAATCCTAATGAAATCCCGGAATGGATCACTGAAGGCATTACATATCTGATGCCAAAAACAAGTGAAACAGATGATCCGAAAAATTATAGGCCAATAACATGTCTGCCCACTACATATAAATTGATCATGTCTGTCCTGACGAACCGTAGCTACTCTTTTTTCGAAGCAAAAAATATTCTTCCACTGGAAGAGTGTGCCAATATTTGCATTAGAAAATCTGCGACTTCTACGGAAAGGGAACTGAAAGAAATTGGTATGAACACCACCCAGACCCGGTTACGGAGATAGGACCTGTAACAATTTTATGGGACTTCACAATACACACAGACAGAACAAGCAAAGCTAATCGTCCTGACATCGTTATTAGAGACCGCAAATAAAAAATTGCCTCCTTATTGATATGGCAGTCCCTGCAGACTGCAATGTATCTTTGAAGATCTTCAAAAAGCTATAAAAATACAAGGACCTTGAAATCGAAATCTTAAAAATGTGGCACATGAGAACATCAATAATCCCTTTTGTTGTTGGAGCCCTCGGATTGGTTGGAAAAGATTCCAATAGATTCATTGAAGGGATTCCTGGAAGCCCATTCATTAAAGAAATACAAAAAAATGTTCTCACGAGTTCAGACCACACCTTACGAAGGGTTTTATCTATGTAAAATATGTGTTTTTTTCGTCATGATGACATTTCTGACCATAGGTCTCTGGTCGGGACATGGAAAGAAATGAGTAGAAACCAGAAATTAAAGAAAATAAAACAATAATAATAATAGGATATCAGGTCGAATCCTTGTAAAGAAAGAGGAAATTTGTCAGCTGGTGGATGTTGATGTTTCAGCAGATGATAGAGTAAATGTGAAATCAAATGAAAACCTTGACGAATATTTCTGCCTTGGTATAGAACTGAAGAAATTGTGAAAAATAAATGTAATACTCATCATTATCAGTACATTTAGAAGTGATTTGAAGAGTTTTGTAAAGAGAATAGAAAAAAAAAGAAAGAAATCTTTGTAAGAATTGAAACTATTGAGACAACGTTATTACTAAACGAGAAGGCTACTTCAAAAATCACAAGTAAAAGAAAAAATAAATCACAAAACGGCATAAAAACAACAAAAACTAAAATATTATTTACCTCAAAAAACGTCAAAACTCGATTTATTGATTGATTTATTGATTGATTTATTGATTGATTTATTGATTGATTTGTTTTTTTAAGGTTTGTTTAACCTTTTGCATGTTGTCTAAAGTCAGAATTTTGATTGTAAGAATTTTTGGAGATAATAATGTTTTACTGATACAGATCCTACTATTTAACCCATAGTTAAGGGGAAATGAGGTGGATTCATCATTTTCCCAAGAGTATTTGCGCGTAAGTGAATATAACGAACCCAATTGGAGTTAGAACTCGGCTCTATAATTTCTAATTCCGAGCCGTTATCCACGAGCATCAGGTATTCCCGAGCGGTTTTCCCTCTAAATATTGACCAGGCCTGACGTTGCTTAATTTCGGTGATCGGACGAGAATCGACATTTCAACGTAAGCCGTAAGCCTCTCAAAACTGGAGTCTGCCTGGAGATCTGAGAGACTTCCTGTCCGTCTCCAGTGATGATCCCTAGACTTTTGGGGTAAAAATACAAGTGCGTAATAATAATAATAATAATAATAATAATAATAATAATAATGATTGACCCTAAGAAAGTGTGATTGTATTTTCATTGGTGCTTGTTTAGGAAGTATGGATTTGCAAACTGCCGACAAGTGGTACAAACATAAGCCGGATAAAGGATTGAAAATTGATGTGAAACTTCTGAGGGATTTCACAATTCAGACTGAAAAAGTTATTGAATACACCAGACCAGACATGACATTGGTTATAAAAAACTCCCATGTGTTTGCTTTGATAGAGGGTAGGATGTCCAGGGTTGCAATGCATTGTGCGTAAAGAAGTGAAAAGATTGTGTGCTGCTCAGAGTTGAGGGTAGATTTTGAACGAATTTGGGATGCCCATCCCAAGGTTGTGCCAATTGTCATTGAGCACTTGAGTCGATTCTAAAGAATACCATTGCAATCGTAAAAAAAAACACAAAAAAACAAAGAAAAAAAAAATTAAAAAAAACAAAAAAACAAACATTATGTAAAGCAAATATCCTGCAGAAAGTGCTTTAGACTCACTTTAGAATTTTTTCCCGTGTGTTTGAAACTATCATCGTGCAAATTTATATAATAATAAATGAATGGACATTTACTCGTTTCCGTGCATACACAACTGCTGGAGCGGCTAGCGAATATCTGTTGCAGAAATCTGCTCAGGCAGATTGGGTCAACCTGTGATTTATACTGCAACTCTGCTGAGTTAAACTTAGTTACAGTTTCCAGGCGTCAAGTACGCGCATAGGTCGACTTGTGACTTGGTAATTATTGACAGATTTCGAATAGTTCTGTCTACCTGATTTTCACTTGTGGTATGGTTTTCAGGAATTTTCCACTGGGACCACCTTCCCAAGCTGATAGCATCAAAAAGTTATCTCTTTGATAAATCGACTAGGGTGAGACTCGAATCCGGGTCGGAAATGGAACGTATTAACCACTGGGTACACTCTAGACTATTTCCAGGAATCTTTCTGCCCCGCAAGACGCCTTGGGCACAGCTGACAACACTGGGAATGTGCAGATGGCAGTACTGGAACAGCTCATGTACTGAAGGAAATGCTGTGTCTTTAAGCTGAGGGCTTAGAGCTGACCTTCATCGCCCGGCCGAAACATCTCGTAGATGATATCAAATCATAATAATAATGATACGGATAATTTCATTTTAGAGACCGATGATGATAATGATGATGATGATGATAATAATAATACAATAAAGTTTTTAAATTTCCTTTTCATCCTCTGATCAATAATATTAATAAAAATAACAAAAGCAATAATAATCATAATAATAATCATAATAATAATAATTATCAATGGATAAGAAAGCTTGTAAGTAAATCAGAGAATCTAATGTTCTATATTTTCACGACTGAATGCATCTTGTGTTAATTTAACTGATCGGTGATAATAAAAAAAAAAAAATTACGCCTTTTCCGTGTCATAAAATCATTTTTTTTTTTTTTTACAGAAAACGGTTCATTTTTATTTCATAAAATATTTCATCATAAAACCTTACGCGAGGTGGTGTTGAAATGAAAACTTTTCAATCTCAACAAAAAAGCTTCTTTAGATGTTCAGATTATGGGAAATGGGTCAACCCAAGAACGTTCCAACACCTCCTCGCGCGCGCACACACACACACACACACACACACACACACACACACACACACATTGTCATTATTATTTTATTATTATTATTACTTCAAACGTTCACTATAATAACGTTTGAAGCAATAAATTATCGGATTAAAAATAAATGCATTATATATATATATATATATATATATATTGGTCAGACAACTATCACACTCTCTTGTAACTTAACATGTTACATGTCAAAATATTGGGAAGGATATTCGAATAATCAAGAACCTATACTGACAGAAAATATACTGATAGAAAATGAGTTTAGTGTATAAGATAAGACAAGGATGTGTCTTCTCACCGGATTTCTTCAACATAAACAGCGAGGTGATCCTTAGACAACTACCAGGATTTCATAATTGGCGCCAACAATCTTAACAACATAAGAGAAACAGGTGACACAGTGTTGTTAGTAGACACAGAAAGAAAACTCCAAAATTTCCTACAGAAGGCAGCGAAGAAAAGCTAGAATAAAATATTAAACACCAACTGCAAGACGTGCAGAATGCATGCATCATGAAAAAGATGAACCCAAAGTGAGAAATACAAATCGGGCATAGAAAAATCAAACAAGTGTAGAAATTTATATATCTGGGATGCATTTTAACAGAATGTATGACTCTGAAATCCGAAAGCGTATTGGAATAGAGAAAGATGCCTTCCAAAAGCCAAGTATAGTATTAAGAAATAGAAAAACTTTGTTAGAAACAAAGAAAAGATTACTGAAATGTTTGGTGATATTTGTCTAGCTATATGGCAGTAAGTACTGGACAATCTCATCAAAGATGAAGAAGAGACTTGAAGCAACAGAAATGTAGTTCTACAGAAGGATGCTGAGGATATTATGAACCGAACATATGAGCAGCAACTTAATGAAGCAAAAAATCTATGGAAAATCTGATACAGGACAAATTGAAGGCAAGAAAACAACGCATAACCTACTTGGCAAGCTTGAGTAAATGGATGGCAGAACAAGGATTAAGAGAAATAAGAAAAAGACAAAATTTATTAAGAGCTACAAACAAAAGGAAATACTGGAAAGTCATTATCACCTACATCCTGAGGGAACCCAGCAAGATGATTAATCAACAGATCACACGTGACCATAATATGATTAGTAACATTAGACAACTAAAATACTTAAATATCACTAATTTTCAAGAGTGATTTAAAATCTTTATCTTTATTAAATAAAAAGAAAGAAGACGCATTAATAACGATATCTTTCGCCACGTTGGAAGGTATTTTAAAATGTGTTTAAAATCAAATATATATTTGTATATTGATTAATGAATTGGTAAAATCCCCAAATTAATATATGACAAGGAAACACTAGGAACAAGAACCAAAAGGGAAGTAAGCATGTACGGCGCTGATATCTAGTTAGCTCCCTTGCTAGTGTTCGGTGAAATTCATTTCAGTTGTTTAACATCTGATTTTTATCAGGCTGAAGACTGTAATATCTACGCTTTTGAGTATTAAATTGTCAAGGACGTTGAACTGGACAGGTTTATGCATTAGCTTTTATTTATCTATATTTTTTTAAAGGTATTACACTTTTTAAAAATTCCAATATATTTGTTTTTCTTAACATTGTGTGGATTAAGTATTTTCTTTTGATATTATATTTAAAATCTGTATCTTAAAAAAATCTGAAGTGTGTATCCTAAATTTGAATATATCCACATATATCGTTTTCATAGACCGGAATTAGTGTTGTCACAAGCAGATTCTACCAGAATCCTCAATTTCGCATATAAGATGTTATTTTTGGAAAAAACGCATCAGTCTTAAAGGAGCCGACCGGAGTCGGGATGATCGAGTCAATGCGAACAATCCTTTCCTTAGCTGCATAGTATGTGCTTCGCCGGGGCTACATATAGTTTTGAGCTCAGAGTTTTCCTTCTTCTAGATCGGTTTTTACCCAAGGCTATAGAACCCAGTCTGTCCTGATATTTACCCATAGCTTTGGAGAAGAGATAGATTGATACCTTTTAAGACATTTTTATATTTATACATTCTTTTTATAGATACAAATATTTAAGTATATAATAAACAGTATTAAACAACATTTACCGGCCTGAATGTCCGAGAAATTTTCATAGAAAAAATTTGTCCTCCGAATGTTCTTCTTTGGCTCAATCGGTTAAAAGGCACGTCAGGCTAAATGACGGTTCCGTATAGGATACAGGTTCGATTCCTGTCGAAGGACGAATATTTTCTATGAAAATTTCTCAGACATTCAGGCCGGTAAATGTTGTTTAATACTGTTTATTATAAACAGAGCATTTACTTAAATATTTGTATCTATAAAAAGAATGTATAAACATAAAAATGTCTTAAAATAATTGTCGAACGTTGTCCATTTCATAATGTATTGATATCTTTCCCAAGCATATTAGCACGTAAGTGAATATAATGAACTCTGTTGAAATTCCTCAATCCGAGCAGGAAGTCATTACTCTACCATGCCTCCTAACTGTGATTAAATCGTAATGGCGACAAAAGAACACTTATTGTGAAGCCAAGAAAGCAGATGTTTTAATATCGGCTATGAAAACAATACGCTGCTTTAGATAACATTATTGCAATTATTCAAAAGCACTGAAATAGACAGAGATAGATTATGAGATGATGAAGACACATAAATACGACAAGTGGTAAAAAAAAATGTCTGTTCTAATTTAATTTTCTAAGTATTAATCAAAATTTCTCCTCGAAATCCGAGCGATTATAGAATTTCCATTTTTGGAAGAAGTCAATGCTGCTAACATTCAGAGGAGGTTAGTAAATGTTTATTGAAAGGCTGCACTTTAGATAATCACTGTAAGTAAATGAGTCAGTGAAGTTAATAGCAATCCGAGAGCAAATAGAAACTGAGCTTAGTGACAGGCCTCGCAGTGACAGACAAGCTGCTGCTGTGAATGAGGATAAACTCACACTTTCAATACATCTGACAGAAGATTCACTACTGAAAGAATCTCTTCAAGTGAGCCATTGAAGTATCTGTACTTTATTTCAATGTATTGGTTACTCATTATTTATCTGTGCTAAGAAGCTTCTCAGAATGGCGACAGACCCCGGGAAGGTTCATAAAATGGTTGCTACCCATGTGATTTTAGAGTCATGTCTTAGTACCCACAGACATTCTTCTGTTTGGGCCCATGAAAGGGGTATTCAAAGGAAAGCGGTAATCCAATGATGCTGGTATGAAAGTGATGACTTTTATAGGGTTAAGAAAGCAGTCAAGAATCTTCTACAAGGCGAGTATTCTTGGTACCTTCAAAGGTGGACTGGACTGAGAAGAATACAGATTATGTATATTTGGTATTCGGATATTTTATTTTCAGGTTGCTATACTTTCTGTGTTGTACTTAACAAGGAAGTGTTATTGCTTTTTGACTGAGGTTCGTATCATTTCTTCCTAAGCAAGATAGTCACGGGTCATGAGACCTGGGTTCATCACTATGAGTCAGAGTGTAAAAGAAAATAAACGGGATGATGACACCCAGAGGCAAGCACGCTCCTTAGGGAAAGTGATAGTTTGTTCTGAAACAAAAAACAAATTATGCTGTTAGTGTTTATGTCCAGTGACACGATTATCAATTCTGGATCCTACGTGGGCAGACTTAAGACTCAGGGACAGGTTTCTATTGAATGAAATACATTAACAACATGACAAGACAAGAACTTGCGTCATCCGTCCTATTGTCTTGATCTAGCAACCCTCTTCTTTTATGTGTTGTGCCCATTCAGCACTTGGTCGATCATGGTTCTCCACAACTTCTGAACCTTTTACATTTACACAAATTCCTTACTTATTAAGTAAGATTACTTACTGCTTAACTTTGTCCTTCTTGCTTTCAATGTGTTCTGTGAGTATCAAATTTTCCAAACCCTCTTTCCTCATTATTTGTCCTGATTTTATGTATTAAATTACTTTTTGTTCTCCATTTTTCTCAAAACTTCCTCGTTACTCAGATATTTTGTCCATGGTACTCTCAGTATCCCTTTCTAGTACCACTTCTCTGTTGCATCTGTAAGGAGATTGTGTTAGATTCACTGCCATAGCACTTCAGCACTCTTTTCTTTGTTTCAAATGAATTTCACATGGTTCATAATACTTTACTTAGCTTTCAGAAGGCATCTTATTTTCTATTGCAATGCGTGCTTCGGATTTCGGTGTCACATTTTCGCCCTCTGTTAAAATATTCCGCAAATATTTAAATCGCATACTTGCTTGATTTTGTCTCTCCAGTTCATAGTTGAGCTGCTCCTCTTGTTGACAACTATGTATTCTGTTTTCTTAAAATTAATGCTTAGTCCTTTCTTTTCTCTTTGTTTTAATACCTTGTCTTAGATACCCAACAGTTGTCAATGTATGTTTGTTATCAACACCGTTTCATTAGTATATGAGATTGTAATGAATCTTGGAAGGACTTCTAATTCTGTTAAGATCGACACACTGTAAAGGTTAAATAAGTCCGGCGAGAAGAGGCATCCTTGTCTTGCGCCTCTTTCTATATTTTGTTTGCTTACTCAATTCTTTTTTATCCGTTAGCAGTTAAGTTGCTAATAATATAAGTTCTGGATTTTTCTAATATCTATCCGAAATAAATCAAGTTTTCCTAGCAGTTCAAATAGAACTTTGCGTTGAGCCTTGTCAAATGCTTTTGCGTGACAACCTTCAGACTTTCAAGTTTTGGTTCCATGTAGAAGAGACGAAAATTAAAGTAGTCCCTCACTGATTTTGATAAAAAAAAAGAAGTCAAGAAACTTCGTCGTGCCTGCATTCAAAACACAAGATAAAATAGACAAGAACAAAATCGGGTACATGTGCTTAAGTCGGCAGAGAAAGAAGAAATTAAAAATAAACAAGCAGAAAACTGTGTGAAATCGATACATGTGAATTCCTTGAAGTAGATAGATGATGGATAGATGGTTGGATCAATAGATATAAATATACTGAGGAAATCAATCGATCGAGCAATATACGTACATATACTAAAAGACAAATAATAGATCGATATAGAAAATAAGTTTGACGTTTCAAGGTTATTACAAGTTAGAAATGCGCAAACGTATATATATATATATATATATATATATATATATATGTATGTTAGTCCGTGATTTATGGTTTCTCAACTTATTCCGAAGTTAAGAGACATGATATTTCACAGTTTTGTATAAATGTGAATCCAAGTGGCAAACACATAAAGACTTTGTTTCTAAATATCGGAAAAATAATTTTTATATTGGATCTTCATCTTCATGCATTTCTTTTTCTTTTTAATGAGCTTTAAGAAACTTGTGAACAACAGTTTCATGTGAGAAATAGTTGTTTTGACAAAAGCGTTGCATTTTTTATCAATTCCTTAGTCAAGGATGCGGCTTTTAGTTGACAGCATTTTGGAATTTATTGAAAGTTTATTTATTGGAAGTTACTGAGTAATGGGGACACAGAGTTCGAACTTGTGAAAATATTGAACAGAGATCAATATATAATAAAAAAAGAAATTTTAAACGTTGGCAAGATAAGTACAAGAAAACAATCGGATTTTAAGAATTTAAATGGTAATAAATAAAAAAATTGTATAGACAAGAAAGAAAATATTTGAACAAATTGTTGCTGTAAATGTAAACAGAAAGATATACAAAATAATGAAAACATTGGCTAAAATACATGAAATCAACTGCATTTTCACCTTTAAGCAAACATCAGAAAGAATAAGTATTCAAAAAAAAGTTCACTGGAAGCAAGTAATGTTAATGTCGTAATGATAATGAAAGACTGGAAGACTGATGAAGGTAACAGAAGATCAAAAGGTACATTTCAACACGTAAATTAATAGGCATATAAGGTATAGTGTTAATCAAAGGTATGTTTCTTTAGACTATATCTTTGAGATTTATTTGTATGAAATATTTCTATTGTCCTTAGTTTATATAATCTAACAGAACAAAACAAGTTATGATCAATATTAATTTTATGATCAGTATTAATTTTATGATCAGTATTAATTTTATGATCAATATTAATTTTAATAATTATATGATGATTCATAAATTATCTAGCATTTTATTCATATAAATCTATCCTGAATATTTTACCAACTTCGAACAATTAATACCAATTTTGTTTTGAAACAATGACTTGTCTAACAGAATCTGAGATTATGTAAAGAACAGATTGATCGATTTGTTTTTTACGACTTATCAACTCTTTTTTTGCCTTGTAAGAATAATACTTTTCTTTTTTGAATGAATATTGCGTTAAAATTTAAAAAAAAAGAAAATACAGATACAATGTTAAACATAACTGGGAGAGAAGAGAGACATTTAGAAATTTTTCAACGGTATGTACGCGGCGTTAATTAATATAACGAACCCGATTGGAATTCGAACTTGTTTCTCCGATTTCTCAGTCCGACCCACTATCCATTGCACCACCCGCACACCCGAATTCTTTAACTCTATAGTACGTACATATATAATACACATAATGTAGTGTGCATTTTAAAGTACCATTTATTTACGATTTTTCCACTTACGATCTCATTTTTGGTGTGTAATGTTAATCGAATTCCAATAGCGAACACCAAGACAATAATTCAATTTGTTTAATTTTTACTAAGAAACTTTAAGTGTTCGACAATGTAATTTCGGGTGTAAGTGGTCTTGGGTAGTATCTGTGCTCATTCAGGATTGTTAAGCAACTTGTCGTATTCACAAGGACACAGTAAGAAAGGAGGTATAGATCCAAATACATGATGATGCTGAAAATAGAACATCGCCATATATTTATGTTTCTATTTCCATGTAAACATTATGTAAATGTGTATAAACCTTTTACTACAGTATATACACATTCCTTTAGCGCAAATCCGATTGGTGCGAAAGTGTTTAAATGTTCCTATCGTGTCATTCAATCCTGTGTAATGAGATGTCTGGACATGAGTTGTGTAAATGAAGAGTGGTGGTAAGTGGTTCCGTGACGAACAATACCAATGCACTTTTGAATTTACATCAGTTTGTGTGTTGAAGCGGAACGGTTAAAATTAACAAAAGCTGATTGATCAGAAAATATTTTTACGCTTTTGAACGGCAAACTGATTATTTTCGGTGGCGTTATTCCAAGATCCCATCAGTTTAACAAAACTAATTGCGTCATTTCTTTTCTGTCTTTTGTAGCGTGAACATAACCCCCGACACACACACACACACACACACACACACACACACACACACACACACACACACACACACACACAGATACACCCCCCCACACACACGTGTTTATACTGTCAATACAACAATTTGATTGAAGATTTATTGATACAAAAATGAAACAGTCCATAAATTTATTCATTTGCTGTTTAAATGAATGTTGGATTCAATAAATGCACACGAAATCAATTCTTTTCAATTCACAAAAATATAAAAGTATGAAATTCTTTCTTATATTTTTCGGACAATTGCATTCAATTCTGTTTTACTAAATTCCGTCCGATAAACTCTTATACTTTCCTGTATTGTTCGAAATTCTGGTATTTTTTAAAATCATTTATTCTATGTATTTTCAGTTAGTTGTTTTTAAATTTGTTTTTTTATCATAAAAATATCGTGGATATATTTTTTCGCTTAGTTCAAATGTATCTTGCATCAACTGATGACGTCTAGTTCTTTTTATCATTCTTTTCAGCCCCTCAATCCAACAGAATCACAGGACTAAGTGTTAAGGTCTCATACTAATAGCAACCACATTATCACAAAACAGACTAGATGTACTTCTTTTGTTGTTATTAAGAAATCGACAAAAGAACATATCGAACAAAAGTTCGTAGACTTCAGAGTCATTTTTAAAGACGATATTTCGATATTTGTACATAGATTTAGTCAACCATATAAGTGAAATTTTGTTCCACTACATTTCGCCTTCTTTGAGGCGGCTTCATGATTCTGTCCTCCCAGAACCAGGCATCTTTTTGGGTCATGACCTGGTCTAAGTGAATGGATGTTTATCCCATTTAGAGTATTTTGTAGGGATCAAAATAAGTGAAGATGTTAGATCGGGACAAGTAGGGTTGGTGTTGTAGGACATCCCAATCAAACTCAATTAATTTCTGTTGGGTCTATAAAGCGACGTATGGTTTGGCGTTGTCCCGATGGAAGACAGTATCCTGCTGATTGACAATTCCGGACATTTATTTTATCGATTGCCGCCTTTAATCAGTCCAACTGAGAACAGTATTTGTCTGATTTTGTGGGTGGAAGTCGTATTATACAAAACTTTCTTTGGAAGTAAATCAGATTTTAAAATGGTTAATAATGGCTCATTTTCCTTTCCTCTATGACCTTTTTCACTTCACATTTTTATAAATAATCCATTTTTCATCACTTGTGGTCGTTCTTTTAAGCAACGGATAGTTTTGTTGCATTTGAGCAGACATTCGAAGATGGAAATGCGTTTAATTAAATATTTTTTGTTCAATCGTGCAGCATCAAGATATCGTAATGATCCACGTATCCAAGTGGGTTTCAAATGCCTTTCAACGGTCCCTATGAGATATGTGCAGTGTCTCTGCGATCTCCTGTGTTATGTGACTTGAATTATTTTTAACAAGCTTTTTTATTTATTCATCGTCAGCGGCTGCAAGTCTGCCGGAATGTTCTCGGATTTCCAGATCAAAATTTCCACATCTGAAGCACTCATGAACAATATTCTTAGTTACGGCACCTTCTTCATAAACTGTACTTATCTATTTTGCTGTTTGTTCAGTTTGAAATCACGTGTTCCAATCCAAGAGAATAATTATTTATCTGGGAATTTTTATGCGAGATGTTTTTTATAAGATATCTGACCCGAGGAAAGAACGTCAAATTTCATGTTTTTCGTGCCGAGTGTATATAAACAACCTTAGCCGACATTTTTATAACCAAATCTGATTTTCATTTCATGTTTCAAGAGCGTTGCAACGAATATTTGTTATATTTTAAGTCAGACTAAGATTTGAAAAGAAATGTTCAAGGCATCATTAAAGAGAAACAAGAATTTCTTTTATTCTGAAAGCTTTAGATGTTCCCATATTTTAAAACTTTTACCCCATGAGTGGCGTTCATGCAGAAAACAACTAAAAAAAAAAAACGAAAAAAAAAAAAAACGAAAAAAAAAAAAAACCCAAAAACGTTCGAACGAAAATTCTCCCGCTGTTTTTTATTTCTTTAACGAGGATCCTCACATTATGGATTGGAAAATTTAACTGGGTCAGATTCAAGTTTTCTTCTCTTCTCTCTCTGCCTCTCCCGCGTTCATACAGTTTCAGCTTACGTCCCATCAAGCAAAGATGCGCACACCGCGTAAAAACCTGCCATTCTGCGCAGGCTGTGAGCATTAACCGGAAGAAGCTTCTTCCTCTATGTCTGCTTTTATCCATCACCCCCAACATGTCGGCTGTCAGTTTGTTTCCGTGGGGATGGTGAGTTGTTAAGTCTGACGCGGGATTCAATGGCACTTCTCCACTTATTCTGATTGAGCTGAACACGCACACACATAGAGACTCTCTCTCCCCCCTCTCTCTCACACACACACACACCGAACCTTCTTCACTTTTGTACAAGATTCTTACTTTCTACTCTTCTCCTTCGCCTTAGATTCTTGAATTCTATTTATTCTCTAAGTAGTCTTTCACTGTCTTATTTAACTAGCATTCTGTCTATCTATCTATCTATCTATCTATCTATCTATCTATCTATCTATCTATCTTTTCATCCTTATATATCTAGAGCTTTTCCTGTATGACTGTGCATGTGTCAATTGTATTTATCAAACTAATCGATGAGAGTCTGTCAAAAAGCGATACCGGCTCTAATTTAATTTGAAGAAGTATTATTAATATATCCTAGGTTTTGTTTGCAGCTATGAACTATAAAGTGTCAATAAGTCCAGGGATGGGATACATTTCACTTTTCACGCTCATAATCGTATAATACGTATACAATATTTTTCCCATCTGGACATACGTAGAAAGTAAAGAACTGTTATAGAATTTTTATTCTTGGAAGGGAAAATGCTGCAGACATATTACAGGTGGTTTGTGAATGTTTATGTAAAGCCTGTACCTAATATACGCACATTCGAGTGAGAAATATGAAATTGAATTTAATGAAGAGAATGGTGGATGTTGTGAATGAAGATGAAGCTAAAAAAAACTGATACTCTTATCACTGATGACAGAAAATTCCCTATTGCAAAACTCTGTGAAAGCCTTTAGTTGAGGCCATGGAAGTGTCTGTTGCCTACTTAAAAGTCCGTGTAAAGTGAGTTCCTAGAATGGTCATGAAGGAGCAAAGAGTGGTTTCTGCCGAAGAGATTCTAGAATCAGGGCTGGGCATCCTCAGACGTTCATCCGTTTGGGCCTAAGAAAAAGATACTCAGAGATTCTCGATTGATAAAGGGACGAAAGAGACAAATATTAAATGGCTAAGGAAGCAGCCAAGAATATTGCATAAAACAGATATACTTGCTTTACAGGGATCTTATATAAGGCGAGTATACATTGACTTCATTCAAACATGGAATGATTCACAAGAAAGGAGATTATGTATTTAGTTTCTTCGTGAAAATAATGTTTGACTTTAGAATAAATCATATACAGTGTAACCCGGATATAAGAGAGTTGTCGGGACCGGAGAAGAAGTCTCTTATATCCGGGTTTCTCTTATATCCGGGTTTGGTCTATTTTATATACATTAACACAGGCTCTAATTTGGGACCAGAGAAAATATCAGGGTCAGTTATATCCGGGTTACACTGTAGTTGTGTTCTAATATATTATTGTAATAGGTGCACAAAAAAACATTACTTGTTCCTAATGATTAAAATGTCCTTTTTCTTAATTTAATATCTATCTCTTTCAGAATTGAACTTAAAACATTATATACCCGTCATCTTGAACATGAAAAAAGGAGAGATGCGGTTATCTTTTTGTATATGTTCAAGCTTGGTCATAATGATTCTCAAACTGCTGCCAACATTAACAGACCATTTTGGTAGAGGATCCACATGTAGTCGGTTTCTGAAGTTCCGTCGTGGGGACACAGATTTTGAAAATCATGGTGGTAGAGGAGGTCCATTTGCAGTTGAAAATCACCATCTGAAAACACTAGTCGAACAAAAGGCACGTCAAAGTTTCAGAGGAATATCTCAGATAATGGGGTCAGCATTTCAACTATATCGGAAAATCTCGAAGAAATTGGTAAAGGGAAGAAACTCAATAAATGAATTCTACATAAACTCAGTGAACGTCAAAAATTCGGCGTTTTTACGTGTTCCATGCTGCATCTGCGAAATTCGAATGATCAATTTCTTGATCGAATAGCGACTTGTGATGAGAAATGAATCATTTCATAATTGATCGACTCAATGTTCTTGATGATGTCAAAGAACTCAGGTACTTTCCAAATTCGTAATTTCACCAACAGAAGATTATGGTGACTGTCCGGCAGACATTATTCATTACAATTTAAAAAAAAATCTAAACAGAACATAACCGCCAAAGTTTACCGCCAGCAACTGAATGAAATGCACATTCACTTAAGCAAAATTCGACTTGCTTGAAATTACTTTATGCCATTTAGTATCAAAATCGACAGTTAACAATGTGAATTCCTTTCTCCCATTAAATCTACTGAGAATTTTCGTATTTTATATCACTTTAATCGAAGTTTGCTCAAATACTGGTTACCTACCGTAGCGCAGTGGTGGGAATGATCCTCTCGGAGGTCAATTGATCGGTGTTATCCTTTCACGAGTTTGCTAATTGTTGTTTACTTTTCCTTTACGTTGACAGTTGCTATTCGATGTCAGGGTTTCAAATCTTGATTTTTAAGGCTGACAGACCCCCTCCCCTCCTCAAATAGTTGTTACACTATTCTCTATTATACCATGTTTGTCTAGGTGTCATATGAAGCGAAAGTAAAAACTTAAGTGATCGACAATCGGGTATATTTTGTTATATATATATATATATATATATATATATGTGTGTGTGTGTTTAGGCAGCATGTCTTTATTCAAACATGTTGCGATGGTGATTTTAAAATAATTACAACAGAGAGCTTTCCCGCTTGTTTTTTTTTTAAACCGCCATCACAGCGGAGTGCTGATTTTATCGCAGTTAAAATAAGGCTGTCTTTATAATTTACCTCTGAAGATGATCGTAGAAAAGATCGAAAGAACTTGGGTTAACAAAAACTATATGTAACAAAATAAACAACAAAAACAAAACAAGAAAGTGAATGAAGAAAAATATTAAAGTGCTCATAGTCGGGTTGTCTGGCTGAAAGCGTCGATGACCGTCGCGATATATGACTAGTAGAATTGCGGTGGGTTCTTGAAACACGCCCTGTTGTTTAGAGCTAGTTGTTGATACTCAATGGGAGCAGCAAACGATCACCGTTCCTGACAATCCATCACTGCCACAAAGACGATGTCCCCGGACATTGCAACACGGAAACATCTTTTCCATTTTTCAATTTTCACTCAGTAGAAATCCTCCTATATAATCACCGACATTTTGATTCTGATATAAAATCAACGCTTTCATATTCTTTTTTTTATTTATTTACTAATTTCTACCCAATAAAAGCCCCTTCAGGTGTAGCCCGATACGGAAGGGGATGCTGTATGAGTGTAACAGTAAGAAGGTAAGAATTGCAGTTGATGAAAATATTTGGAAAAAAGAACGGTTAACCCTAGATTTGATGAGTGTCCGGGATCACCTTGGGAGTCTCTTCAGAAAGCAGCAGATCTCGTTTCATCGATCGTGGTGGAGGTCAGGGGAGATAACTGTGTTTGGAGTTTAGATGCCACCACGCCTTGTTTGGAGATATTTAATAAATTTATATTAGTCTGACACAAGGCCAAGTGAGTTTGAAATTGTAATTGAAAAAATATCATGTTGCGCCAAAATAGAGAAGGCCAAATTGGCATGGACATCAAAATTCGAAATATTTTTTTTTACCTGGACTCAAACCTTGAGTGGAAATTCATAAACTATTTCAGGCACGTGGAAATTTCTGTGTGCAATTTCAAATCGCAAAATTGTTATTAGGACTCAATCAAAATAATCAAATAATATCTTTAATTTTTAAAATATTTTTATATATAAAAGTTAGAATAATTCGTAATTTCTAATAATCCAGAATGTTCTGTTAGCATCTTTTGATGCCACCAGACCTTGTTGGTCATCCGTCAAATTAATAGAGTACCAAGTGTAAGCAGATGCAGTCTCTGCCCCAATCTTGAAGCATTCCACCTTTGATACAAACCGGAGATTAGTCAATTATATCAAGGCTAAAATAGGAAAGACAAACTGGTATCTCATTCCAACATTTGACTATATATATATATATATATATATATACACACACACACACACACATATATATATATATATATATATATATATATATATATATATATACAATGGATTACCCAAATGCTGCACAATTTGAATCGAATTGTTCGTCTGTCAGCTGTTGATATGTCGCGTCGGATATTTACACAATTTTGGAAAATCCCACCCCTATAACTTTCACTTTTTGATTAAGTGATTTGTCACTTTAATCTATCTATCTATCTATCTATCTATCTATCTATCTATCTATCTATCTATAATGGCATGTTTTTAAGAATTGCATTCACATTTCTTGCTTTCTAAATTCCGATATTAAAAAGTCATGAAGGTATTTTCGATTCACAAACTTTCATAATAATTGATCTAGACAAAATCAGTGAAAATACTGAGGTAGATCCTGGATTAGTGAGAAGAATTTATGTCACTTAATATCTACGAAGACAGACAAAATAAAGTGAGTGTAAAATCACTATAAAAGCAAATTAAAACATTTCTGAATTTTGATATTCAAACGGATCAGTTGATTCAAACTAGTTATTAAATAAGAAAAACGAACTTCTTGTTTAACTAGAGATGTTGCTGTTCCAGTAAACGCCATGTTGGCAATGAAAAAGTATGACAAAATTTTGATCGATAACAAAAACCTTGGAAATATTAAAATGTCGAGCGTTTCCTGAGACTTTGCAATATCAGAACTCAAACATTCAATGTTGTTTCTATTCACTGCACTTGTTTAGTGAAAGATAAGGTCATAAATTTAAAGCAACCAACATCGGATGAAAGTTAAACGATACTCACATTTAAATTATCATTCTATGGAAACACCTTTGGCGCCAATGTGTTTGTGTTGATGTACGTAGACCGATAATAGACCAATGGTGATCCCAAAAGATTAAACAACATCGCTAGAAAGCAGGTATTACTCACAGTAATGTATACACTCGATAACTAACATTGTTAAGTGACAAAAATTTTAATTAACCTCCTTTGTCTGTGTGTTATTAAAAATTCTAGAATGTTCTATTTTTGTAAATAAAGTTCATATTTTAAACAGTAAACCGGATTTGATTCTTGTCTGAATGTTTACAATGGCACCCACCTTGCATCTCTTTTCACAGACATCAGTTTTGTTCAACATCAACCTAGCAACTCGTCAGCTGTCGACTTTCATATGAATGTCATTCATGGCGTTCACCTCATAGAAAAATATCTAAACTGTCAGTTGTATACAAACAGGCAATGCATGGTGTCGTCAGGAAGAGGATGAGCTCGAAATGCAATCTGAATGTCGGGAACATTAGAATCAATCAAACGCGGAAGTTTAAATACCTGGGAAGCGTCTTGACAGAGGACGGCAAAGTGCGACACTGAGATCCGTAGGCGTATTGGCATGATCAAGGGCACATTCCAAAAAGCTTGGCAGAGTATTGCGAGACAGGAGGATATCTTTGTTAACAAAGAAAAAATACTGAACTGTTACGTGACATCTGTCCTTCTTTAAGGCAGCGAATGTTGGACGATTTCCACAAAGATGATGAAGAGATTCGAGGCAACAGAGATGTGTTTCTACAAAAAGATGCTAAGGATATCATGGACCGAGCGTGTGAGCAACGATGAGATCTTAGACAGGTTGCAAACAAGGAGGGGGCTTATACTTAATACCAGGAAGAGGCAGCTGAAGTTTCTGGGACACATAATGAGGAAGGAAGGCCTCGAGAATCTGATACTCACAGGTCGAATAGAGGGAAAGAGAGACAAGAGAAAACAACGCGTGACATATCTGGCGGGCTTAAGCAAGTGGATGACTGAACGTGGTCTGGGGGAGGAAGCAGAGAGAAGGAAGTTGTTGAGAGCTGCAACGGATAGAGGGAAGTGGAGAGACATGATCGCCTACGTCCTGAAAGGACATGGTACATAAAAAGATAGAAGAAGTATACAAACATCTTCTCAGATCAATGATTAAAACTGGTTTCGAGCAAATGAATCCTGTAGGTCTTAGAGAGAACCATTAATCCTCGAATCTTGTGGACTGGCGTTAAAGACGCACGAGCAAAGAATTGTACCAAATAACAGAAACCACTTCATTGGGAGACTTTTAACAGTAACAGCAACTAAAATATATAACTTCGATTAGAAAATAATAACATAATTAATAGGTTGACTTCCCGCCTTACTCCAAAGAAAAGGATAAGAAGAAAGTTCCCATCAATAATAGAAAGAGATATAACAGTGATTTTGAGAAATCTATTCTTTATGGCAAAACGGAGAAATTTAAGAGAAATTTCAACCAGCAATTAATGCTACCTATTCAGTCAAGAAATATTGAGTGTTTCCTGTATAGAGACGGTTAATCAAACCATTACCATTTAATTATAGTTTTATCTATCTATTATTTGTTAACGAAACGTTTCAGTTGCTTACTTCAGATTCCTTCAGGTGACTTTCATTTTGGAACTCTCTGCCTGAACTCCGCCGCTTACAATTGATGAACATAAATACATTTTGTATGTTTAAAAACTAAATCCCGCAAATGTATTTTAAATAGTTGAACAACGTTGGACAACTAATCGTATAATAATATATTAAAAACTCTAAATAAAGATTTAAGACGAGTATAAAACTTTAAGAAGGGATTTAATTCTATGACCCAAAATGGTGTCCGTATTCACGGAAGCGTTTTTATATTTAAACAGGAAAACTAATCGTTGTGACCAAATGACACAAGTAATTTCCGTCGAGTCCAACGACAATCATTTCCAGTATACGATATACGAAATTTTACTGCCTTTGGTTTTCTATTTTTCTTGAATATTCATAATCAAGCGCATTGTTGGGTTAGGAAATATATATTGGCTGATCTGGTCGTGGTATACAGATAATTACACAAATATTTATAATAAAAAATAAAGACGAATGTCATAAGGATGTATTTATTTTCTATAAATTTATTTTATTTACTAGAAAGAGAACGTGTTAACAAAGTACAGAAATATATTATTTTTTTCTTCAACCCTGAACAGTAAATCTAGAGGATGTTACAAAAGTTCTCTTTCTTCACAATTCTGGCATGTCATGTTGTGAGGGACAGTGTCTGCCCATAGGTCCGGGTGCACATCTTAGTGGCGTTTACCAGAAGATTGTATCTCTGTACAGACTTCGCCGTTAAGTGTCAGATGACCAGCTAAGCGCATTTTAATTCGAGAGAGGAAGAAAAGTTAACGCAACGATATAACTCAATACTACAGTCCATGGTGTACAT
>CAHIKZ030001313.1:837500-850000 GCA_903632075.3 Acanthosepion pharaonis
GTGTGTGTGTGTGTGTATGTGTGTGTGCGCTCGCGCGTCTGTGTGATATACCTCCATAGAAAAAGTGATACCTAAGCTTTAAAATGCATTTTATAAAGGAAAAATATTTTTGAAAGCTTTTATTTTAGTTTTAATTTCAAACTAATATATTAAATTTAATATTTCCAGTAAACGAAATACTTTTAACAAAACTGAATTTAAATTGATTGGAATGAGTTTTCATTATCAGTAAAAACGTTAAAATCGTCCATATTGATAAATCTATCAACAGAACGTAATTCTATTTATTAAAATGAAAATCTTCCAGTAATAAAATATATTTGTCTGAAACTTTGAGGAAGATTAGCTGATTTAAAGTTTAATTTAATTTGAAACAAATATTACTTTTAGTTGTAAATATCGCAGTATATATTTTTAACACGTGTGTTGACAAACTTATTTGATAGACTTATATTTGTTTTTTTTTTAAAGGGAAACATAACTGTAACAATTACTTGACGAACATAACATGAACGCCTTTTTTATATAATTTTTATACCCAGTAAAAATTTAAGTACTCTAAATAATTTAATATTTTATTTAATTTTAGGTACTTTGGCTTCATAGTCTAACTTACGAAGACACTTGTTAAGGAAATGTTAGAAAATTACCAATAAATTTTAACGTTACTATAGTGATCACACTTATTTTCTGATAATGTCGCGTTGGGGCATCCGCATTTTTAAAAATCGACACGTTTATACACACAAAAATGTCAAAATTATTTTTAAAATATTAAGGGTCGATGAATTGTAATGAGCTTTACTCATTTATGATTAGTAAATAGTCTTAATTTAATAACAATATCACTTGACTCCTATAAATTAATACAGAATTTGAAAAGATTTAAAAGTTTATAAATTATTCTAATTAAAATAAAAAAATGAAAACAATTCACAAAATTACATTATTCATCGAAAAAGTGTTTTTCTTCAGACAATAGTGTCAATAATGTTTTAATATCATTAAAAAGTTTCACTGCATTTTTTTATTTTACGATACAAAACAACTGGGTCCTCCTTGACAACTGGGTCCTCCTTGAAAAAGAAAGTTCCATGATTTAAATTATCCGAATATAATTTCTTGAAATTTCAAAAAAAAAAAAAAAAAAAAAAGATGCTAAAATATCCCAAAATAATTAATTTCTGATACAACGTTGACAAAACCAAAATTTCGAAAATTCTAAAAAGGGTTTAAAAAATAATTTTTATATAAAACATCCTTTCATCTATCCTCTTAGTAATAACAAATATTTTGACGAAAATACTTTGTTTTTATTACGTTTTAGGGCATTTATTTAATCATGTATGCTCAAATGGGTCCATGTGTGTATATATGGGGAAATATGAAACAGAATGTCGGTGTCTACCTCAGTGTCCATTTATATATATATATATATATATATATATATATATATATATATATATTCACACACTCACACCCACCCACACACACATATATATATATATATATATATATATATATATATATATATATATATATATATATAATTAGAGTTAGAGAGTGGGAGAACAGAGAGAAAGAGAAAAACAAAAATTTGTTCGAATATAAAAAAAACTCAATGTATGAAATGAGTGAAAGGTTTGGAAAAGCATAGAATTTCTTTAGGGAAACATAAATCCCAATGAACAGACGAAATGATGCCGTAGAAAGATTATTGTGCATTCCTTTTTGTTGCATTTTGATGAAAATGACAAATGCAAATAATCGATCTTTGTATAAAATTAAAAAAAAAAAAATCAACTTTCGACGAAGATTGAAATGGACGAGGGAGAGAATGAGAAGATACGTAAAAAGGATGTAAGACGAAGAAGAAAAGGAAAAAAAGTATGAAATATTGGAATAATTTCAGTTGTCAACAGCTGTCGTTTTTTTCAATAATCCAACCGGTAATTATTCATTTTTCTTTGTACCTATTTTTTGTTAATATTATAATATTATCATTTTTAAATATTGACAGATAGAGACGATAACTGGTTGTCTGTTCAATATTAGATGTGGTTTTAATAGTAATGGGTTGAAAGTAAAGTTCTTTATTGTAATTGGTGGTGTTTCCAAATCTGTTATCATTACACACGTTACTGAAATTTATGACCGACATACATATTCTGAAATGTAAAATTTCAACGCGTCCAATTCGTGTGTGGATTGTAAATTTGAAATATTTTGTGCTAAAAGAGAAAATGGTGGCACATGAGATTTTCTTCATGTCATACTCATTTATTTTCAGCAAAAAACAAAAAAAAAAAAAAAAAAAAAAAAAAAAACACACACATTTTAAAAACATAAAGATTATATATGCCGTTTATGGAGATGGTAGTGTGGATTCCGAAGTAGAAATTTTGGTCTAGAAGACGTAGAATAAACCAGAAGATCAGATGATGAACAAATTGTAGTGATAGTCAAATGACACAGGATATCTTAGAGGTACTCCAAATATATCATATGAGTGTTGTAAGGCCTTCGAAAACATTGTTTGATACGTGAGTCACTGCGATGTTTGCGTGTCCCCCAATTGAATAGAACAAAATTAGGGGACTCCATTTTCATCTGCGATTCTCTGTTCCCATGCAACAAAACAATTTTTAAAATTTATTTTTATTAATTTATTTATCAATTTTTAAAAGAAAGATAGCAGGCGATGAAAAGTAGATTGTTTATAACAAGGTGTTTCGAAATGGGCATGGAGGAAACGAAATGAACCACTGTTAATCACGTCAAAAGCCGGTCTGCATCTGAAGAAGGTGATGCTGCTTGTCTGGTGGGACTGGAAGGACATTGTGTATCATGACCTAATTTATGCACAGTCATGGGACCATTTCAGACAAATGAATAGCATCCACACTTGACCAGTCGAGAACGTGCCAATATTCATCAGGACGACACCAAACCTCTCGTCTCATTGCAGACTAGGCAGAAAGAATTACAGATTGGCTGATATGTCATATTATATTCGCTGTACTCATCTGTGCCTTCGGATTACCATTTCGATCCCTAAAAAATTCTCGTAATGGGAAGAACTTCAGTTCTTTGGAAGCCTGTAGAAACACTTAGTTTATGTCTCAGAAGAATACCAATTTCTGCGAAGATAGAACCATATAGCTGCCAAAAAGGTTGCAAAAGGTTACTGGAATAAAGTTGTACATATGTGATTGTAAAAACTTATATACAAATATGTAAATATTTTATTTGAAATTCGCTTAAAAGCGCTACGGACTCTAGTTTCGACAGAATACTACTCTTAATTCATCGAGAAATGTGCAAGTGAATAAGAGAAAATAAATATTATAAGAACAATATTATCGGAGGCTGTCATCGAAAATAATAAAAAAAATACCATTATATTTAACTTTGGAATGCAAACATAACACGCTATCGAAGCAAGTAGAACGAATCTGTTACTTTCTTTCTTTTTTTTATAGTAAACAATAAAAAGCGATATTGCGAAATCGTGGATTTAGCTTTTTTCAAGAGGCCATACAATGAAAATGAAAAAAAAAAAGTAAAGAAAAAAAACTAGAATTAGAAAAAAATAACCAAAAATCGAACGATTGATAGGCTGGGAATTATCTCAGACTCAGTCGAAATTGAAGGAATTGGAGATTTGAAAAATATTTGAGGTTGTTGGGGTCAGCGATAGTTTTGAGGAAGATACGACATGTTTAAGAAGACATGTTGTCACTCAATCCTCAACAACAACAACCTTCACATCGGCTCTGAACATTGAAATTCTTTAACGATTGGAATAAATTGTAATCCAAAGACACAATATTTGGTGAATACAGCAGGAGAGTGGAAGCATTTCATCAAAGTCGAAGCAATCTTTCTGTAGTCACTAAAAAACATGCTGTATAGTGTTATCCTTATGAAGTATTAGGTTCGTTGTCTTAACTAATTATATGCGCTCTTTTGCTTTGAGAAAAGTACTTGTTTGAATCAATCGTTGTCTAACTGAATACATAATTGCATATCTATTTAATTGAGGATTAAATTGAATTCCTGTCTAGTTATTCATGAACGCCGAGTTAGATGATCACAGGTATAATCAGAATATTGTATACAAGATCAATGACAATGAGGATTTATTTTTAAAAGACTGTTTTCGACAATATGACCAATATATGGGAGTCGATGTGCTCTAAAACATAATTAATATCTGAATCCCGATTTAGAATTAAACAGTAAGAAATTAATTTAAACAATTTTTGTTACCCCCAGCAAAAAAACAAAAACAAAAACATTATATATATATTAACAAATTATTAAATTATATTCCTAATTCAAACATTAAAAACTAAGGAAAAAAGTGAGACTGCTGCATAACGTTAATAAAATTTGAAATGCATGCGAAATAAAAGTATGAAATGTCGATCAGTTAGGGAAAAGGAAAATGCTTCTAGAAAATCTAACAAGACGTAAAATAAATGTAGATATCATGATTTTTTATCGATGGTAGTTTTAAGCTTTCCTGCACAATGCACCTGCTTCTTTGCGATTTGGAGCATTTTCGAGTAAAGATAAGAAAATATGTTAATCAGAAGGCGAGGAAATGACATTGTGAGAAACTGATTCAATATCGAGTTTTGGGAAAGGCAAAAATAACATTTGCTGTAATTGACACACACACACGCACACACACATATATTTATATATGCATACACGTATATGCATTTAAGGTCTTTATATGGGACTTGAACACTATATATCTATCTATGTTTATATCTACTTATCTATCTACTCTTATTTATCTGTCTATTCATATCTATCTTAGTCTTTTCATATCTTTCTCGGTTTGTTATGATCTATGTATGTATATTTATATTTACTTATCTATCTACTCATCCAGTCTTTACATTTCTATCTATCTATCCATCCATCTATCTATGTATATATCTACTAATCTATCTACTTATCTATCAACTCATATTTATCGATCTATTCATATCTAGCTCAGTCTTTTAATATCTATCTCTCACAGTCTGTTCCCTATCTATCTATCTATCTATCTATCTATCTATCTATCTATCTATCTATCTATCTATCTATCTATCCCAGTCCATTATCTGTCTATCTATACCAGTCAATTATCTATCTATCTATCTATCTATCTATCTATCTATCTATCTATCTATCTATCTATCTATCTATGTCTGTTCATGATCTCTCTCTCTCTCTCTCTATCTATCTATCTATCTATCTATCTATCTATCTATCTATCTATCTATGTCTGTTCATGATCTCTCTCTCTCTCTATCTATCTATCTATCTATCTATCTATCTATCTATCTATGTCTGTTCATGATCTCTCTCTCTCTATCTATCTATCTATGTCTGTTCATGATCTCTCTCTCTCTCTCTCTCTCTATCTATCTATCTATCTATCTATCTATCTATGTCTGTTCATGATCTCTCTCTCTCTCTCTCTATCTATCTATCTATGTCTGTTCATGATCTCTCTCTCTCTCTATCTATCTATGTCTGTTCATGATCTCTCTCTCTCTCTATCTATCTATCTATCTATCTATCTATCTATCTATGTCCGTTCATGATCTCTCTCTCTCTATCTATCTATCTATCTATCTATCTATCTATCTATCTATCTATCTATGTCTGTTCATGATCTCTCTCTCTCTCTCTCTCTCTATCTATCTATCTATCTATCTATCTATCTATCTATCTATCTATCTATCTAAGGTTTTTCGTTTTCTGATCTGCTTCACGTCATTCCATTTATTTCTGAACACTGGTGTTACACTAACTCCCTCTTAAACAATCATTATATTAAAAAAAATTTCACATCTGTATGATATAAATATCTCTTCTTCTATATATCTATAGTCCTAGCAGCAAGGCCTCTGTTCGGGATAATGGGGGTTTTAAGGAGCAGAGTAGTAGCACCTGTTAGGGTCCCTAGCTATGAAATCAATAGTGAACCCCGAAGCAAAAGCAAAACACTGTGAAAGTATAAAAAGACATTTTTATTGTAAATACGGTAGCAATACATATTTATATATTAATAAATTACCAATATTTATAGTAAAATTGCCAACAATACATATTTATAGTAGAATGACTAACACTGCATTTTATATCAAAATGACCAACAATCCATTTTATCTGTAGTTGAAGGTTTGTAATTGCGTTCCAAATATTTTTAGATGAAGCCATAAAATTTTGTTCAATATATGTAGATTTAAGCATGAAATAATCCACGGAGGTGTTGATATGCCACTAAACAAAATCAACCAACCAACTATATATCTATATACAAACTTAATAAACCCAATATGACAAAGTAAAATGTTTTAAAATGATTTTAAGGTAAATAACGTCACTGCTAAGGAAAATGGATCAATACAGTTTTCTTACTTACATAACACTTCCTGAATTTGTCATGCCATGTAACCTAACTTGGTATTTTTAACATGAAACATGTGATCAATCTTTAATATTTACAATTTTTGTTAAAATATATACATACATACATACATATATATATATATATATATATATGTATATACCTTACTTACAGTTACTCTTTAAGACCTAGAAACCTAGATATTAAGCTCTGAGCAATTGGGAAAGACGAGGAGAAGGAAATGAGGATGTGGAGGAGGAGATGTAGAATGTAAGAAAGACAAGACAACCAGGTGAAAAAAGAAATATATGTAGATATAGAGAGAGGGGGGAAAAGGATGGAAACAAAAGAAGGAGAGAGAGAGAGAGAGAGAGAGAGTGGGGGTCATTAGCTGGGTACTGTGAAAATGTACGAAAGATTGAGAGACACGAGACAGAGCAAAAGAAAAATAAAAAGATAAAGAAAATTGAGCGTTACTTTATGAAATTCATCTCTGTTTACCTTTTGCATGAAAACATGAGGGAACAGAGATTGGAAAGGATAAGGTAGAGAATGAGAAGATACAGACAAGAATGTGTATTATACACACATAAGAGGTAAAACCGACTATACTACGTGCTTATCGCAGATTTTACGCGTATGAATTTAAAACTGAAATGCTATGTGTCATTTGTTACCCCTTTTTACATGACATCGTTTTGGTCGACAATACAGAGAAATCCTAGATTTGGACCATAAGAAGCTTTATGATTGTGCAGTAATCCAAGTTTTATTTATTATGTTTACCAACATTTCACACAAGATTACAATTGCCGAGACGTTAAATTAGCTTGTTGACCCTTACTCAGTGACACAGATTACGACTTTTAAATATTTTCCTTATAATAACTAGTTTTTAGGGCAAAATTTAATGTAGCAATATTTTTGTATCGCTTTGAGACATTTCATTTTGTGCTAAATAAACTGATCCATGTGGCTTAACATCGTGAAATTATTATTTTAAAAGAAAAACAACATAAAGATTTTTTCATTTCTATAAATGTTAACGATAGAATTTTCAGTTATTCTTTGGACTTATTTTGTTTCAAAGGAAAAGTAATTCAAACTGATATTGGGTCAGAACAGCAGTTCGTAGCATTTGTGAGTGAATATTAAAGACAATATTTAAATATTTGTAAACAGATGTATAAAATCTATTTTGTTCCCCTACTTTTCGCTATCTATAAGGCAGTTTCAGGACTCTGTCTAACTAGAAGTTGACATCGTTTTAGTTGATGAATTGGATTAGTTGTTTTTACATGTTTTTAGAGAACTGAGGTACTTTCCTTCAAGAGAATTTGGTAGGAATCGGACAAGTGGTGATCCAAAAATGCAAGGTGAAATGAGTAGGGTGGTGTAATAGGACACGCCCTAATCAAGACGTACCAATTTTTGTACGGTCAGCAAAAGACTTGAGGTCTGGCGTTGTCCTGATGGAAGATGACACTTTTCCGTTTGGCAAATTCTGAACGCTTTTCATCGATTTAGTTATTAATCGCCACAGTTTTTTTTTTTACATTGAGGTTTACCCTGTACAAGGTCCGCGGGGGGGGGGCGCTCGAGCAAGAGGGTTTCAATAAGGGGTAGTTTATATAGATAGGAGGGAAGGATGACGGTTAACTCTAGACTTGAATAGGTTAAGTGATCGGGCAAACATCCTCCAGAGAGTCTGTTCCATAGGGCAGTGGTTCACGGAAAGAAGCCGTTCGAGTGGAACTTATTTCTCGCCGATGGGCGAAGTGATCAGCTTTAGACTGAAAAAGATGGAGTTCCACTTCTGGAAAGTTGAAACGTAAATCCCTTACATTGGTGGAAGAGGTGGTTTAACCAGTGGCGTAGCTAGGGGGAAGGAAGCGGTCTGCCCCTGGCGGCACATTTGGTCCGTGGTGGGTTTTAAAAAAAAAACAAAAAACAAAAAACAATAGCATAATTTTAATAATTTTTGCAAGACAAGCAGCGATAAGGAGAAGTTAGGGTTGAAATGAAGTCAATTTGTCTTTGATATGACTGGCTCAAAGGCAGCTAGCCAGCAATAAAATTATGTCTCCAAAACGCTCTGTCAGCTGATGGGGATAAACCCCACTTAGAAGGCGTGAAAAAAAGGTGTGAAAAAAAATTGAACATTTTTAAAGGGCTTGATTTGGGTTTGAATTAAGTGAATCCACAGTTTTTTCCTACCTATGTGAGAAGTCCAGTCTTTGGCGTCATTGCTTTGATTTTGATTTTTCATGTTTGGGAAAAAAATTAAATAAGTGAACCAATTGTTTTTTTCCCTTATAATAGTCCTAGTTTAATACGGATATAAAGTCATTACTTTTCATAAATTATAAAACAGATAGATAAATAAATTGAATTAATTCCAATGTTTTAAGGCATTCCTATTTGTCCGGAAATATCGAACAGAAATTTAAAAGAAAATTGAAAATTGATATATTTTTTAAGTCCGGAAACTTTATTTAACGTCAAAAATGCGCATTTTTTTCAATTTTTCAATTTACAAGTTTTCACGGTAGTAAAACAATGCCAAGTTTTAGTTTTTTGTTTAGATAATTGAAGTTTTATTAAGCAAAATAGACCAAGAATTAAAAGTAGGATAACATTTATTTCATTTTTTAAAAGTGAAATTAATTTTATCGGACTTTTAATTCTTAGTCTACTACTTTGCTAATAATAACTTCAACTACATAAAACAAAATAATTTAAAAAGACATTGCATTTTTAACATTTTAAAAGAAACACAAACCGCATTTCAGTTAACGTGGCATTTAATTTATAACTCCTCACTTGTTAGAATTGAAATAAATATTAGAAAAAACCCTGATAAATTATGAATTAAAACTACAATGTGTATTTTTCTTTATAAATAAAACAGAGGGTATATAAACCAAAACAAGGTATCTTTCTTTTAATATCGTAAAATGTTTTTAAAGTTTTCTCTATTTAGAAAAAAAAAGAAGTCTTCGTTTTTTTTACATATCCCAAGTTTTATTTTTAAAACATTAAATAAATAAACACAATTGTACTTTTATTTTATCATTGAGGAGTTATAAATACGACGTTAACAAAAACACGGAAAAAAACCTGGCATCATACGGCCATTAGATTCTGATAAATGGATAAATATATTAAAAATTGATGGCTGTACGAATAATTTCGTCGTTGACTATATATATATATATATATATATATATATATATATATATATATATATATATATATATATGTAAACATAGTAATATTGTATTCCTTCTGGGGAGGGGCGACAAACTGGAGGTCCTCCCTGGGTAGCTAAAATCAGTGGCTATGCCACTAGGTATAACTGGGGTCTACTTTTTATGTTTGTTAGTTTTGTTCATTTTCAAATTGATTGCTTTCATGTTTGATTTGGTGTATTGTGAAACTGATAGTCATTGGAGATGCACTCCTAATTAACCTGGGTTGACTCACCTTGAGATATTGCCGTAACAGTATCTACCATCATTGGCATCGAGAGGGCCCCGACGGAGACTACTGCACGGTCCAGAAACCATTCACAAAATGGCAGTGCAATAGACCCTATATTATACACCTTGCTGAAAGTTCGGACCCCTGACTATCTGGCGGATAACACCAAAACCCCACCAAACGTTTACAGACAGCATCCTTAATGAGAGGACAAATAACCTAGGAAAATATTTAAGTGCGATAATCCGAGTGTAAGTCTCTCGTCCGCCTAGTGGTCAGGGCAACAGAAGTCCTCTTTGGGTCAGAAACATCATACCGGCCAGACACCTACGGTATCAATACATGAGGACTAAAAGACCCATTGAAAGAAGGGGGTGGCGGGATGACGAAGGTTGATCATTTCGTTCCATTTTTACTTTTAGCATAAAAACAATTCCTAATCCACAAACAAATCATATAGAAAGACATATTTTGATATATCACCTTTCAGAATATGCGCATAGGTTATAAATTTCAGTCACGTGTGAAAGAAAATCGTATTCAAATGTCGCCTATTGTAAAACGCCACAAATTTTTATTCCAGTCGAATATATTTGTGACATTTCTAAAATGAATCATTGTTATTGTTTGGGTGAGTATCCCCATGCTTGTTGTTATCGCTCCATTTTAGATGATGCATTCTTCGTCTTTCTTCATTGTCTAGAATTCCAAGACAATTTATTTGTCCTTATTTCACCCGTTAACCTCCTCCCTATTGCATTTATCTCTCTGCTTAATGTGTTTCGCTTAAATATTTAATAGAATAAATGAAGCCTGTTTAATCTGAACGTAATCAAATAATTTATTCGTTACCCTTGTCGCTAAACTCGGAACAATTAAAAAAAATAAGAAAGTAACAAGTATATTCGATTTTAGTTTTAATTCCTAATGTCTGTCTATAATTGTAAGCGGTGTAGACGGTTTTCAGAAATTGCTACAGTATAAGTGTCTATGTAGATACTTTGCTATTGTCTACGCCAGGATCTCAACACAAAAACACTGAGAACGAAAGAACCTTGACCTTTCTATTTGAAAAACAATGGCTTGCATTAGCTGAAGAATTGCAGGTGTTTATTTTAATTCATCCTATTGTCAACAGATCGTATCATTAAGCACATCTTAACAATCGGTAGTCAAATTCTGGAATCGTCCTCACCTTTCTCACCTACCAACTGACGCATTTACTACAACAACATTTTATTTAATAATCTTAGTTTACGACGTAACACGACCAAATTATGGCGGAAATTTCAAAGTAGGAACACCTGGATTGCTTTGAAAATCAGGATTCGAATTTCTGGTATTCTCTTGATCTGGAACATTGGCACATGTGGGATATATGCAAACTATTTCATACACGCCATGATATTAACAAGATTTGCATAGTACGGCACATAATATAGAAGAATATGTAGCACTATTTTTCTAAGTAGAGAGATATTGTCTTTGAAAGCCAGAATTCATAATTTTTGTTTCCACCCCGAAGATATCCGTGAGAAATTTAAAATACCAGGCACAAGGCAGACCAAATAATTCCGTCTGCCTAAAATGAGGAATTCTTGGGATTGGCAAAAGAAGTCGCCGTCATCATCGTTATCGTGGAGTATCATTGATTTCTCCACTCTAGAATCAAACTCTCATACTGTATATCACATGACTGAAAAGTGCAATGTGTGAGAAGCAAACACGGCCATAGATGTTGCTTGTGCCAATGAGGATGCGATGGTGCTCTCCCACTGTTTGTAAAATTGTTTTTTTTTTCATTGAAAACGGATGAGTATGTCTGCCACCATTGGAAGCAACTCCCGGCGTTCATGTCTACGCTAGCTGTCAGTGTTTCGCCTCTACTGGAGTAAACTGGATTTTCCATTCCAGGGAATAAGAACCTGCCCAATTAGTTTCCATGTTGGCATCCAAAAGAACGATGTACGTTTGGCACTAGATTGGCTACATTAATCTACAGGAAAATCTAATGTTTGAGAGGCAGACACTTCCGAGGATGTTGCGTGTATGACTTTTAAGAACCGTTTGTAAACAAATTAACGTTGTTCATTTTCTTTCAAACGAAACTGAGATCAAAGGTATTGCGCAGAAGCTGCATTCTAGTGCCCTATAAAGGGTTTACATGACTTGGATATAAATTATTGCACAATCATTTGGCGATGTTTGAATCACTTAATAATGTTTCACAATAAATCAATTTATGTAGGCGTATATGGAAAATGTCTAAGTTCGAATTTTACTGATCACATCCGATTTTTTTGCATTTTCTCATTTGACTTCTTTTTAAGTCATTACTGAGCAAGAATTAACGGGAAATAATTAGATTGGCATGAAATAATTATATTTTCATAATTATGGACGTCGCTTTAATAAAATTTGTTGATAATTAAATAAAATATTTATGTCGACACTGCAGATTGATAGAGCGTTCTCCGCGTTCGGGCGGGAATTTGATGAAACGCATAAATATTTATTAATGTCAATGAGTTTTTCTCCATGTGCTGTTCACAAGGCAAGACAACGTACAAATTATATATATATATATATATATATATAT
>CAHIKZ030001313.1:855000-980000 GCA_903632075.3 Acanthosepion pharaonis
TTTTAGCTAACTACTTTTTGGTAATTTTTCTTCGGCAGATCACACACAAAACACGAACTCTTTTTCGAGGTAGCTGATTAACGCTTTCACTACAGAACTTTACTCTTTGGTACCTCGACTTAATGGATTTAAGCGTAATACTAGATTGGCAGTTAGGTCTCACACTTTTAATTTTTGAAATTGCTAAACGTAACCGTAAATTCTATTTTAATAGTTTATTCTCTCATACTTTTTACCTGTGGAACTCTCTTCTGCTTTCTTGATTTCCTTTCAACTACGAGCTTCAAAAAATGAAATGGAACGTCAGTTTTCATCGTCTTGAATTTTGTTCTTTTATTTCTCTCCATAAAGTCTTACCAGTTTCTTTCATTTTCAGTAACCCTCTTGCGTCATAGTGGCTTTATGACCTTTCTCGAGGTGAGATGATTAAAAAGAAGTGAATTTTTTTGGTCCTATGTAAGTCTGTATATAAGACTCCACGTGGTTTGTTGTAGAAAGTTTTTTTTTCTTTTGTTGGAAGATTTTAATTCCCTTCAGGAGATTTATGTTTACCTTACGCGGTCGTCACTTCTAACGAAACTTACCTTACCAGTTTGTAACAGTTTCTAGTAGTTTGTAGTTGCGTTGACAAATATTATTTAGGTTGTGAAGAGTGAGAGTAAAAAGTGAGGTTTTGTGTCCTTTCCTTTTTTTTTACCTTTGTTTTTTACAACGTTAACAAATAACGTTAGGAGAAGTCCCTTGGCCCAAAAGGTGAAGTAATTCAACCCTCTGAAAGATAAATATTACGATATCATAAACAGTGGTGATAAGGGTGCAGGGTCGATAACTAAATAAAGTCAAGTTGTTTTATATTATAGAGCAGATATTAAAAGGTAATATAATTGATTATAATTGTTTTCATTTATGTCGACAAGGCAAAAAATAATTTGTTATCCCTAATTTCATATTCAGTAAATCTTGAATACAAACAAGAAGATTCAGAGCAATTATATAAGTATGCTGCCAATGTAGAATATACCACCATTCTGTTAAAGCCCGGCTAATCTAGTATTACTAATAACAATGAATGTTATTAATGTAATAATAACTATTATTCTATAAAATGAACGTCTTCAAAACTAGAAAATGAAGAAAGTTTAATGAAATAATTCTTTAAGAATCATTTTCAAAATTGCGTAAATGTCATCCTTATTCAGGCATATTAAAATAATTTTTCAAACTTGACTTTTGGAACCGAAAGCGTGTTAACAATATTACAGTCAGGTTATAATTTAATGCTTGTTTCTCTTCTTGCTTCCTTTTCTTTAGTAATAATTGAAACATTTCAAAATAATTATTTTAATGGATTCACCCCAAGCAAAGCTATAATGCAAATGCAACGAGCTGTTGGAAGGGAAAGAGAATGAAAATAAATTAGAAGGAGCAGGAAACCTAATCCTAAACAAGAAACAAGGGATAAACCTTTACTCCTGCCCCCCCCCCCAAACCGGATGAGAGGCGAACTTATCTACTCCTATTGAGAAAAAATTGATAGTAAATAAAATTACAGAGTCTAGGTTAAGTCGTTAGAAGCATAGAAGTTGAAGATATATAGGGTTTGAATAAGACTATATATACTAAAGAAAATGCGAATAAAAATTGCAATGCTAATAAAGCAACACGTATTTTGTCTGCCATTGAACATTTATACTATTCTGGAAAAGTTAACATTTTTCCTCTTACTTTTTCTGTCTTTTGAAATCGGTACTTTCTTTCATTTCCTGTCCTGGGTATGACGATAAACAACAGTGAAGCCTCTGATCAAGAGGTTTTGAGGAGCGTGGGACCACCTCTTGATTGCTCGTGTTCCCAGGTCCACCCTAACCCGGGGTGGTAGCACCTGCTAGGGTCCCAGCTATGGGTAAATACTTAACCCCCAAACTGGGGTCAAAACGTGTAAAAATAGTTTTTAATACCAGCAATATATTTTTGTAAAAAACTATTATCAGCAATGAATTTTCGAAAAAAGAAATATTACCATCAATACATTTTGGGAAAAATATTACCAGGAATAATTTTTTGATAAAATATTACCAGCAATAAAAATATCTTGTCGGTATTAAATAACCCATTGCGGTTGATATGCCGTAACCAAACTTTTTTTCATTTCCGGTTTGCTCAACTATTTGATATTGTTATTATTTACGAATTCACAAATTCACGCCAGAGGTGCCTCGCTATCATATTTGGGGATCTCGTGAGAGCAAGGTGAATTAACTCTCCAGTACCATCATCAGTATTCTTGCTAAATCAAATCCTGCTTTAATTTAGAATCATTTTTCGAATTTTCAGTTCCTACAATTTCACCACTCCTGTATTTGTCAAAATTTCCAAGGCAGCAATTATTAAAATTTTCTTTTCTTCCTCGGCGAAGTTCTGAGATTTCTTTTTATTTTATTTTCTTTTCACTGTGTTTTTTTCTCATTGAAAAAGCTTAAAATATGGGGCACTTTTAATATTTATAAGAATCAATTCCTTTTCTCTTGCTTTTAACAGGGAGGTCGGGTTTGGATCTGAAACTATTATTAATATTATCAAATAATATCAAATAAGAACTGCTTTTTGCGTTTTAAGATAATCTCTGAGCTCACACGAATTGTTTACATTCTTCTTCCCAAGAAGAGAAGCAATACTCCTCTTGAGGGCTCTGGAGCGTCGAGACTTTGCTAAATGAAATGTCTTGATGCAGTCCAATTCTTGATATGCTACAGTAACATCGAGAAAAGTGCGAGTTAGTGAGTAATTTGGCATACGACTGCGTTGTAAGTATCTTGATTTCCAAATAGTAGAAGCTGTTTCACTTATTACCAACCTTGAGATAATGAATATATATATATATATATATATATATATATATATATATATATATATATATATATATATATATATATAAATAATATATATATAGTAATAATAGTCTATAAGATATGTATAATGTTATGTGTATATTTATTAGGGAATATCGCCAACGCAAATCCCTTTTGGCTGAATTCTAGAGTTTTTATCGTTTACTTTATTTCGAATGTTTTTTCAAGTTTGCCAAACGAAGTCATTCTGTTAAAATCCTAACCAAATTCCACATCCCTCTGTGGGCAATGAATATAAATAAAGAAAACAGTTATATCAGGAAGACACCGGTGGTGTGAATAAGAATGAAAGGTTTTAAAAATGCTAAAGTTTCTGCCAAATATTTTCCCCTTGAAGTTGGTCATCCCAGTGTATTGTGTATTACAAAATGGCCTTCGGCTAACGATTTTCGCTCCTTCTTCCGTATCTGTTGTTCAGTTTCCGGTTGACGCTAATGGCGTGAAGAAGAGGACATTTCCCGTTAATTTTAAGCACATTCATTACGACTCGTAATTCAACACTAACCGGCGCCATAAAAAGGCCATTAGAAGAAGGCCATTATATGACCCTATCATTGTAATGACTGAAACCTAGAGGCCGTCACGTACCTACGCCATAGGCTTCAGTTTGATACCCATAAGAACACGCTCAGGGTGGTCACTGTCTGTTAGCTTGGACCCTCCTCTTGACAGAAAGAATTCAGGAACGTTAAGAAAGAACTATAAAATTATATACGCACGCTGCGTTTTGAGATAGCAGACGATAACAATGAGAAAGAAAAAAACCCAACGTGAAAAAGAAGCAACAATGTCTGAGGGTTATTCAGTCTGCATTTTTATGATAGCAAAATCCCGCTTTCACACAAATTATTTCTCTGTAAGTTTTTATCTCGCAATCATCTAAAATGGGCCGGCTGACAAGAAACATTAGGGATTAATAACCTGGTTTTCAATGAAGCAATGGGCGTTACAGCCATTAAACGCCAGAGGAAAAAAGAACCGAATAAAAACACGTTTCCTAATCGTAAAAAGAGAAAAATGTAATTTGGTAGAAAAAAAAAAAAAGGTCACAGTTGAATATCAATTAAGAAAAAAAAAATTTTTCGTCATAGGTAAATATTGGAGCATTCGCTTTTTAACTGGAATCGTTATACATTCTTATTTCGTTTGTTAGATAGATTTCTATGAGTACATTGCGAAAATATTGGTTTAGAGATTTGAAAAAGAGTCTAATAAAAACGAAAAAATTTAACATTCGTACACCCACTCCCCACCCTAAAGTAACGGTATATCAAAAGGACGGATTTTAGCTCAACACGACCTGTATTTTTTTATAGCTTTTCTTTCAAATCAGTTGTCAGATTTTTTGTGGCTTTGCCCGAAAAAGAGGCTAATATTGAAAAATGCTTGATAAAAACAAAAACTGAAAAAAGAAGAAAAAAAATCGGGTATAGCATTTCATTCGTACCCCCAGCAGATAAAAGAAATTCATAACTATTGGAAACTGACATGTTAATTTAATTCCATTAGTCACCAACTAAGAAGACAGAATGTGTGGTTGTCAGCAAAAGGAACAACCCGACATAGAAAGTACAAATCGGGGATACCAAAATTAAGCAAGTACAGAAATTTAATTATCTGAGAAGTGTTCTAACAGAGGACGTAATTTTATTTTCTTATATGCTGAAAATATAGAAATTAACTCGTCTTTCATACAATGTAAATTACGCCGTGGAAATATTAGATAGATTTTTCTACGTCCGATACAGATATCGTGGCCAATAAAGTAGAGTCTGTGCTTCCCAGATAAGTTGCAAGAACAACTTCTTAACTGAGCCCACTGATATGTATGGTGGTTGTACGAACAAAAGTTAAAATCAAATTTCGCGAATTTATTTTCAATGCATGGAAAATCTGTGATTAAAATATTCGTCAAATAATCTCTTCTTATGTATAACTGTCACATGTTACGGTATAAATTTTCTGCCTGTAACATGTGTGACGTCCCCCTGTGTCGCTGCGCCAAATGTGACGTCTGCCTGGTCCGCGCCCGCCGTGCTGTCTTGGTCGCGGCGCCAATTGTGACGTCAGCCCGTCAGTCTCCGCGCCGTCGCCGTCCTATCCTGTCCTGTGACGACCAATGTGACTTGGTATTGGTCGCGGCACCAAATGTGACGTTCTAACCAAGTATATGTAAACGAAAATAAAGTAATAACTCGAAAAGTTGAAATGTGTTAAAAAAGGATAACAATATTTTATATCTGGTTGCTGAATACAGGTCTGCGTCTTCCTCACAACCCGCTTATATGGATCGTGACACTTTTGTTTGTTAAGCGAGTCTTAACATCTTAAGTTGTTTGTTCTTTAAGAAACGGGTTCTTGGTGTATCTTCAGGCGATATTCGTAACACTTGTTTTGGTGGTGTGAGTCTAAGTCGTTCTTCAAAAGTAAATTGTTCTTGGTTAGAAGTTGAGGTCGAGAATTGCGTGGAATCTTAGTCAGCTTTCTGTGAGGCGTCTGCGAGCTCTCAGCTCACTGCAACTGCTTGTCTCTTCAACCCCAACTGAAAACTTCACTGCGAACTGCCTTCTTACTCGTTGCGATTCTGCTTATATGGACGCCGACCAAAACCGGGGGTGGGGCTGTCGGGGTTTGAGATTCCTTGATAATTCTAAATCCACATTAAGGGTTTTTCTTTGTTTTCGGTCAGGAAGATTTATTGATTTCCATTTTTGGAAGTCTTTACTTTCTAGGGTAGGGAATCGTCTTCCCACATTCTTATTTTCTCATATGGGTATCTCATACCCATCCCTTCAGAGGCGTCAGCGGGTTTCCCCTCTCTCTCACAGTGGCATCTCATACCGATCCCTTCAGGGGGCGTCAACAGGCCTCCCCTCCTTCTTCTTCACATGATTACCTTCGCCTACCGCTCACGCCACCATTCAGCCAATAGACTAGCCTCGGTTTAAAAAATCTTGCTCAAAGAAAAAAAAATCTTCCTTTTTTTTCTTTTTCTTTTCTTTCCTTTCTTCTGCCCGACAACAAGCCTTAGACTCTTATCTTAACCGAATCACCTGGACTTTATCAATCGAGACTTTTCGCCAGCATCAAGTGGGTGGTCATCTGGCGACCTGGACGCTACAGCCAATTATTCGTTCTGATAAAATAATTTTTTTTATCATGGCCAGCTCCGACACAAAACAGGTGCTTTTCTCAAATGATACCTCCGCAGATAGTTAAGGGTTTAATCTGTCCTTCTTTGTACTCTGGGTGGTCCAACGGACATTTTGGTTTCGGTCAGTGCGTGCATAATTAATATTATCTCTCAGCACTCTGTCCCGTAGGCCACCCGACCAATTTGAAATTTCCATTGTCGTTGCCATGGCAGACGGCTATCGTCTATTCAGTGCGTCGTCATAAATCAAATTAAATCCAGTGTCTTACTTTCCTCGATAATGAAAATAAAATTTTTCCACTTTTCTTTGTTAAAAAAAAATAACATCGCTTAGTGTCCTTTTCGTGATGTCTTCTTATCACCTAAATTTAATTCTCGCCTTTTCTTTTCTTTTTTTTCTTTTCTTTCTCGCAACCCTAAATAGTGTCACACATGTTCGAAATGGCAGGTGTAGGAATTATGGTAAATGAAATAAATAAAATAATAATGAATAATAAAAAAATGATGAACGTTCGGCCCACTGACCACTAATTTTCTTACCACTTTCCAACGCATGGCGTTTGCGTATGTCTTCCAAAAGCTCCACCTATGAAGTAAATCGGTCCTTTTTTTGGTCGTTCCAGCTCAGGCTGACTTTAGTACCATCATTATAACTATGCTTATATTTACTTATCATAACTGCTGGACCAAGAAAAACAAAACGGATATCCCATAACCATGTTTAAACCTTTTAATGATAAAGCAAGTACAACCTTTTCTTTGGTCGTTCCAACACAGTGCAAGTCTGACTTGAGCTCGACCATTAATACAATGCTTATCCTTACTTACCCTAACTCCTAGACCCAAAAAGAAAACAGACATGCCCAAGAGAAATTGAGAACTTTGTTACTCTATAGTTTATATAAAAAAACAAGATAAACGGTCCGTGGTAGAAACCCAAGTTTTGTATGATTCTTCTTTAAATGTTTACATATGAGCACCCTCACCTACAATGCACATAACACGCAACCTTTTAAATGTCATAGAATCTTATTTTTATAACCAGGCACGCCCTCTAGATGAAAGTTGAGAAAATAGATTGTTTCTTCTAGACGTATTTTCTGTTATTTTACCGTTTGTCCTACCATACTATTATTAGTATTATTAGTAATATAAATAATATTAGTAGTATTATAGGTGTCAAATTTAGCTGCAGACATCGTTAAACTATTTAATCATCATTCACAGAAGTCGTTTACCGAACGCAAATACAGATGCGTAATAAGAAAAAGGTTTTACATATATTAACAACATCATTTTTTGATTAAAAAAATTAGTAGAAGACGCTGCATTTAAATGTCATTTTTTAAACAAACAGCAAAAGAGAGATTTCTTTTAAAAATATTATCATTTTATTTTCTCTTATTACAAATTGATATTTTGCACTCATTATATCAAATTCCTCGAAAGACAGCCATGTTTTTTCTCTTTTAGTGCGGATATAAATTTTGAAGTTTTTCTGGTATTTTTTATATTATTATGGAAAAAAGTAAGTTAATGAGTTTAGCGAAGCATTAAAAAACTAGTAGGAATCAAACCTACCAATTTTAAGCGCCAACTGTATATCAATGTTTAACAAATCTCGTAGATAGCTGTAAGGAATTTATTACTCATAGATTCTTCTGAAATTTGATTCTGCGTCAAATTAAATGAAACTTAGTAAATATCTGCACGCACTTTCTATTGAATGATGGTTAACAATTTAGTCTTGCAGGCCGATAAAAACTTCCTGTAAGTTTGCTTCTCACTGGATGTCCTACTGTTGTTACCTTGGCCTAGATCATTGAATTGCTTTTTTTATTCTTTCGTGGAAGACTTCCAAAATGATTTCACGTCTGTGTAAAGAGGTTCCGTGACCAGAGAGATATTTGAAGAACAAAGATATTGTTTTCTATGAAAAAAAGGCCTTGTGTCATATTTGGAATCTGTGGGAATTCAAAATAAATACCGTTCTTTGCCAGTTTTTGCAAATGATACGACACAAAAAAGCAACCACGTAGATCGCTGTTGACAGCTGGCTTTTAAAATAGTTTCGAGGCTGGCTTTTAACGAATAAATTTACTTTTCTGTTGAACAAACAATTCTTTTTATTGCTTTTAACCAGGTGAGAAGCCTCTTGGCCTGTCTACATACCAACTTGTTTACTTACATAAGCTAAAGTTGTAATGTACATGCTTCCTTAAAATCATTAATGTTAAATGCCGTAAACAGCCATTGGTCTACGTTTATATTTTCTTTCTTTCTTTCTTTCTTTCTTTCTTTCTTTCTTTCTTTCTTTCTTCTTTATTTCTTTCTTTCTTTCTTTCTTTCTTTCTTTCTTTGTATAATTTAATATAGGATGTGGCTTGCGAGTTCAGCATACAACCAATCAACAACTACAGATGTTCCCATTTTTCCAGATGTGAACACGTGTTAAAATTGTTTGACTTGTCCAACTTGAGAACAAGGCTATAACTGGAACACTCAGATATGAACTTACTGTTAACCGATTGTGAAGTTCCCTAAGATGTACTAAGTTTAGGTTGAACGGCTGGAGGGTAAAATGGCTTTATTTACCCACTCCTCCATATAAGAAGGGGTTGTAAAAATCGTAAAACGAAGCATTTACAATTTGGGTGTCAACCACGGTCATATTTGCAAATATCATGACGCATGATATCACCATTTCTATTTTATACAAACTTCAGTGTATGTCTGTGTGTGTGTACGTGCTTGTGTCTGTGCGTGTGTGTGTGTGTGTGTGTGTGTGTGAGAGAGAGAGAGTGAAAGAGAAAGAGAGAGAGTAAAACATAAGAATTGTACCTTGTGTTCTGTGGGCGTGTCTGTCAGAGCGGGTAATAAGAACCAGACGCGAACATCCCTTGACATGAACAGTGGAAGCAGAACAAGCTACCCTCGTAATAAAGGGTTGAGTTCGAAAATTCCCTGTAAGTCAAACGGATTGACATACACCTGATGAAGAACGGAGGCCACAGCGTACATAGCACAGAAACCTGAAGACGCATAGACAGAGCGAAAGATGTCTTTCAGAAACTAAGTAGAATATTAAGACACGGGAAAATCATTGGAAACATACCTAAGAGCGTTCAACTGTTATGTAACGTATATTTTCCTGTGAAAGCTGCATGGTTTCCTTATGAATAAAGAGGAAACATTAGGCCTCAGAAATGTGGTTCTACATAAGAATACCATAGGCACAACATGTGAACAACGAATAGGTTTTAAGAAAAATGGGAACGTAAACAACGTTTACAACGTAAAAAAACTTAAACCTTTGCTTAGGATCAGAAACTGACAGCTAATATTTCTGGAACATATAATGAGGAAAGTGGGTTTGGAGAATCTAACACTCACATAACCTATTGAAGGCAAAAGAAGCAAAGAGAAGCAGTGAGTAACAAGCTTCTCTAAATGGATAGAATAAAAGGGAGCTAAAGGGATATTGAGAGATCAAGCGTTGCTTACTGCTAGAAGGGATATAAATTCGTGGAGAGCCTTGATCGCCTACGTCCTGAAAGGATGCGACACATAAAAGAAGACGATGACGTGCCTTTTTTTGATGAGTAAGCATTTGGCAGATTTAATTTTACCGAAAAGTGTGAACATGCTGGGCAAAAGAAATGACCGACATGTCGTACCATTTGTCCGGTCTTGATAACAAATACCGCAGAATGGACTTCGACAGGAAAAACAAATTCAATCCATCAACGAGAACCACACCGCTTCCACCCTCGAGACTATTGTGTCAGGGGCAGTTAACTCTCTTCCTTCCACCAAACACCAGTCCTCGGTAAATCGACTAGAATTATCGACGAAACTTCTCCATTGCTCTTAACTGCATGTTTGCTGTTACAACGACGTTTACCTGATTGAACTTCTCACCACCATCTCCTGTTTCTTTTCTTGCAAGCCCAGAAAGGACGGACTTGGCTGCTGGTTGAAAGAATGGAAAGAATTATTTTATTTATAAGCCGTTTCAGCGGTTCTTATAAATCTCTGTCGGCTAATAGGTTAAAGTCAACAGCTGAGAGGAGAAAAGTTAGTGTCGACTCCAGAAAGCGAATAAGTAAATATATGCATAAATAAAGCACATATACCCGCCTTTTCTGCTCAGGTCAAATATACATGTATACATATCTCCACAAATAACAGGCTATTCACTTATAGGCATATACGCATGTATGACTAACACACACATATACGCATGTATAACTAACACACACGTACTCCAACCACACTGAAACTCACACTTTTATATAACCTATAAACAAAAATCTCTCTTTCTCTCTCTCTCTCTCTCTCTATATATATATATATATATATATATATATATATATATATATATATATATATATATATATATGCGCCTGCATACTCATATATAGTTATATGCATGTATGTACTGTCTATACAAATGCGTATATATATATATATATATATATATATACGACTTTTTCACTCTCTCAGTCAAAAAGCGGATTTTTCTACGTGTATCCCTAATAAATATGTTCAACACTCTTGATTTATTCCTTATTTCCTCTCCTAGCTCTTGAAGTGCATCACAACTATGTTCACTTGGCAATTCGGATCACATAATAGTATCTGTTGATATTTCTTTTGTGTCATCTATTAAAAAGGAAACCCCTATTCACAAGACTTCTTTCTGTTACCAGCGTACAGATTGGGATTCATTTTGTGACTTCCTTTGAGACGCCCCATTGATTGATATTCTTAACCTTCCTATTGAGAATTGTTCCACAGAGGTTTCTTCCTGGGTTAAAGTCGGCATTGCAAAACAATATTTCTGATAGATAGTGGAGCACAAATATCGTTAATCCAAGCTTCTCGGTCAGACAAATTAAAGACCTGTGAAAACTCACATTACGAGCGGTAAATGCTTCGATTATCCACACATATGGTCATAAATGGATGACACTTAATTTGTCGCTACGATGTGATTTCCAATGGATTTTCATCGTGGCCGACATCAATACACCAATACTGGGTGCAGAGTTTTTGCACCATTATGCTCTCCTAATCGACCTTAAAAGACAACAATTGATTGACACAAAGACTGAAGTCAAAATCTATTGGCTGTCTAAAGTCTGCAACACTTCCTAGTCGGAAAGTTGCAGCAGCAGAAGAAAATTTAAAATTTTCGGAAATATTGTCCAATTATCAAGACATAACCGAACCAAAATTCAATACCCCTGTGAGAAAACATGACACTATATTGAAACAACTGGTCCACCTGTCTGCTCAAGACCCCGTCGACTTGCCCCTGATAAATTCAAGATTGTCAAACAGGAATTCCATCACTTAGCAATCCTCGGAGTAATTCTCCCTTAGAAAAGTGATTGGCCTTCACCTCTACACATGATAGCAAAACAGAAGTCATCCTCATGGAGACCCTGTGGTGATTACCACAAACCGAGAGTGATTACTCTTCCTGATAAGTACCCAATTTTTAATATACAAGAATATACCAACCAACTAGATGGAAGTAAAATCTTTTCAAAACTTGACCTCATCCGAGCCTACCATCAGATACTCATAGAGGACTCTAACATAAAGAAGACAGCCATTACGATGCCATTTGGGCTTTACGGATCTTTACGATTATCGTTTGGACTACGAAATGCAGCCCAATCCTTTTAAATATTTATAAACAAAGTTCTTCAAGGACTATATTCAGTTTTATGCTACATCGATGACGTGCTTATTTACAGGTCTTCATCAGAAAACATAATAAAACTGAATTTACAAGATGTTTTTGAAGGATTTCGAAAATATGATGTAGTGAATCCAATTAAATGTAAAATTGGATTGTCCGAAGTTGACTTTTTAGGTAATAACATTGATTAAAATGGTACCAAAACATTACCTGAAAGAATCGAACCTATTCGCTGTTTCCCGGTTCCTTAAACTTTATAAAATTTACGCAAATTCTTTGAATTTTTATAGGAAATCTATTCCCAACTTGGCAGAAAGAGTTTCTCTATTGACAAATGTTCTTCAAGGACAAAAGAAAAAGAACTGTGATATAAATCTTTCTAAAGAAGAGACTGTCAGCCTTTAATGTGGTAAAGGAAAAGATAGCCAATGTTAATAACCTCACTTATCCCAATACTGAAGCAGTAGATGCTTCGATTTTTGCCATTGGAGAAGTCTTACAACAGCATGAATCAGATGAATGGTTACCCATGTTTTTTTTCTCAAAGAAATTATCAGAAACCGCTACTCGGTACAGCAATTTCGGGCAAGAGTTAATAACAGTGTACTGTGCCATCCGACACCCGACATTTCTTGGAAGGTAGATCATTTCACGTGCTCATAGACCATAAACATTTAATTGGAGCAACCAAGGCGAAATCAGATATCTATTCTCCTCGGGGCACCTCGGTTTCATCAGTAAATTTACAACTGATATTCGACATATCAAAGGCTGTGCAAACATTCTCGCAGACACACTCGCCAGGAATATTTCTACAATTAATATAAGTTCAGTCATCGATTTTGAAACTATTGCACCTTCTCAGAAAATGATGAAGATCTAAAATCTCTTCTGGAGGACAATAATTCTTCATTACAAATGAATGGAATATATATTCCACAAGTGAAACATTACATTTGGTGCGACATTTCTACAGGCAATTTTCGGATTTTTATTCCGAAAACTTTTCAGAGAAAACTATTTGACACTCTGAACTCAATATCACATTCAGGTATAAAAAACTATATTCAGGTTAATTAGTAAAAATTATATCTGGCCTGAAGTCAACAAGAGTACAAGGGATTTAGAAACGTTATTGTGTATCATGTCAAAAAGCCAAAATAATGAGAAACACTAAATTAGCAAACTACATTTTCCTGTTCCTGATACTAGATTTTTCCATGTCCATATCGACATTACCAGACCATTCCCTCCCCGTCACGAATATTCATATCTGCTCCTGTAATGATAGTTGGTCTGAAATAATTCCACCTACTGATATCAGTGAGCAATCAGTTGCATAGGGACTTATAACTGGTCGGCTCAGCAGATTTGGTGTTCCAACTTCCATCATCACGGATAGAGGATCACAATTTGAATCCTCACTTTTCGCTTCCCGTACCAAAGTGTTTGGCATATTTAGGATAAAATTACCGTAGTAATTTGCTAGACCCAAGAATGCTTGTAGCGCTGACACATTTCATGCGTGGGGAGAGGCATGTTCTTTATCGCAATCGACCTCGATGGATCTGGTTGTCAGGTTGTCTTTCGCATCTATAACTTGTCCCAAATACTTAATTTTAGATAAAAATATTCACATTTATCCAAACTAAGTTTCAAGCCGTATTGTTTTATTTTTCAAAAACTCCTTTAACATATTTGGCATTTTGTTCTCGGCTTTCATTCTTAATTAAGATGCCTTCAAGGTAGGTTATTGCGAAGTCAACGTCTTTCAATATCGTGTCCATGATTTTTTGGTGCAACATTTATCCCGAATGGCAGTCTGTTGAATCTATACAGACCCTTATGCGTATTTATAGTTAAATATGTCGCTCTTTTTCGTCGAAAGGAATCCGAAGTTTTGAAAACACCTTCCCGTCATTTAATTTCGCGGATATGACTTCAGGACTTGACAGAGAGTAATTATGTTTTCAAACAATTGTCTAATCCCGTAGAAGAATCTGAGCGGACCGTAATTTTATTATTTTTCTTTTTAAAAAGCGCTAGGGCTTTCCCACTCATTGTAGTTCGTTTTGCTCAACAAGCTTATTTGCTCTAAGCGGTCTAATTCTTTACTAATGGAGGCTCCAACTGCAAAAGATACTTTTCCTTTCAGCCAAATATGTGTCACATTCTCTTTATGTTTGAATGTCGCTTTAGCTTTTGTGCATCTGCCAAGACCCCCAGAAAAAAGTTTCAGGAAAATTTATCTTTTTTTTCAAAATTTTCCATAATGTTTGAATTAACGCTAACTCTATAGAAGAACGAATTAATTGGTTGCTTGAAAAGATCGAATGACTCAATCCAATCCAATCCATACCGAACAGGTTCTGGGTTCGTTGCATAAAAAATCCTTTTAATTTTATAATTTTACCAGTAAATGTCACATTTGTGAAAATATCTCCTTCAAAATTTAGTTTATTTCCTATAATGCCATGAGCAATTCTTTTCATCGTCAATAAAATTGGTCCTTTTTTTCCAAGTTTGTTCATTTATCACTGTCAGATCTGAACTGGAATCCAATTGGAACTTAATATTTTTCTTGTTCATCTGTACATTTAAAAACTTTCTTTTTCTTTTTATTTCTTTGTTTTCTATTTTAGTTAAGCTAACTGTATTTTTAATTTTTGACCCCTTTTTAGTTTTAGGTTTTCTGCAATGCGTATGCTTATGTTACTTTTTTTTACCACAATTAAAGCATTCTTTCCTTCTAAATCGACGTTCCTTGTTATAATGAATCTGTCCACAGACAACAAAGATTTATTTTTCAAACCGTTCGTTTTGTTTTTCGGGGCGTTCCTGGTCGAAGTGTCGTTGTTCCTCCAACTGTTCATTTTATTTGTGTTGGGTTTTCCTGAATTCCACCATTGCTTCTTTTAAATCCACCATGTTTAATCTACTCAACAAATAATATTCTTACTTGTTTTTAACACGTCAATTTGGTCTGCAGACTTGGACTTAATCCAAGGTAAAGTCGTCGCCAACAATTGCTTGGTATATGACTGTAAATTTCTTTAAACCCGAATCCTCACACAGTGTTGGTATGGCACTGGAAATTTTTACACTCGAAACTTTCGTTGTCAAATGTTGGTATCCCACTGGAATTTTGGAATGTTTAACAGTCGATTCCCTCGTCGCCAAATGTTGTGTCGTAAATAGGAAAGATTGACACACATATAGAAAATAAGGAGTTTATTCTGATGAATGATATGATAAACGCTTGAGATTAATACAGATTAATACAGATTAATGTATTAAACAGTTAATCGTTAACTCCTCGGTATTTACGCGAAATCTCACCATAAAAATGGGATGTGGCACAAAGCCAATTTTTAATATTCTTTTTTTCCGAGTGCTTACGCTTGGGCAAAAATTCCTCATAGACCCCGCATAAACTGTGTCGGGCAGCTGTCTACTTCCCCAAACGAGACTCTGTTCGTAGGCATAAGTTTTGTCTGGTTTCCTTTATGACCAATTAGTAGAGTTTTAACAAAATCTAATCGGTAACTGTTCGGTATTTACTGTACAAATGTACAAATGAGCCACGTAGGAAATGTAAGGATGGTAGGGAGGTTGGTCTTCACCTGTCTTGTTGCTAACTTAGCTAGCCTCACTTACTGACCTAATCATACGTACATTGTTCCTTTCGCCAAAACATCTCATCCACATTACATTGCAACATTTACTCTAAGAATTTCTACCTAATCTCATATGTACAGATTATGTGGAGATCTGAGTTGCAAAAATCTAAGAATATATATCACCAATGTTCATGATGAAATAACTATCTACATAACTAAACAAAACTAATGTTAGTAACAGGCATCCCCACAGTCTAATCATGGTAGAGATAACAGTTAACTGGATGAAAAAAATACTGCAGCATTAATAAAATGATTTCCACGCACCTGTTCTACAATCACTCACACTAGCACTCACACATATAGACACAATAAGAATTTCGAAATCTTACACTCGAAAATAAAAATATCTCCCAGTTTAACCAGAGAACTGCAATCTCTGTCACCTAAATGGGTAGAAGAAGAGGAATAAGGAAAAGAAAAAGAAAAATGAGGGGCAAAAAGATAAAGGGGCCGATGACCATCCAAATCCTAGCTAAGTTAAATCCAGTATCTTGGACAAAAAAACGACTTACACTAACCTAACACTAAATGACAAATGTTTAATCCAGGTGATCAATATCCTTATTTGTCACCCCCAGATGCCACTCTAAGCTGGTTTCCTCCACGTCATGATGACGGGGTAATCCTTCCCCCTATCCCCAAGCTGTTGGGAATGAAAGTAAAGACTTCTCGGTCTACCACCAATTCAACACCCCAATCACCTGTCTCATATTCTGGAATAACATTCACTAATTGGTCATACTGCATAAGATATACCGCTAAGTGCTCCCCTAGAGTATAATCAGGGATCTCATATAGCACCATATTGGTCCTCCGCCATCCTCGGTATTCTGTGCGGGTGATATAGTATTTTGTAATTAAATCACGAGACGTTGCATCCACACATTCCTCTGGTGTGGGCAAGAGTAGGTCCCACATGAAATAACCTAGACCTTTTATTATTTGTTGAGGTTTAACCCCCCCAAGGAAATCAGCTTTCATCACTGTGCCTTTAGTGCAGTGACGAATTTTGCGCTTGATCTTGTCGAGCACTAAGACTGACACTGTTCTTTTAGCAATGCGCTTTTGTGCATCGAGGTCTACCAAAAGCCCGCCATCGGTAAACGGAATAAGCGTACTATTTGGATCTCTTGACAAACTCCGCCACATTAACTATGCATTTCGTGGGGGTGGGGGGCTCCAAACAGGGCGATTCTCCAGCCGTTACACCACTGATTGTGCCCGCCGCTATGCTAGTGATTATTATCTTTTCCCATGTTCTTTTCTTTACTCTTCCCTATAACGGGAGTAGATAAATTATCTTTTCCCTTATAGAGCTCACCTTTAGAGGATTTATTTTCATTTTGTTTTGTCGATTGGATGTGGGTGGGGGGAGGACAGGCTCATTTTCTTTGTCTTGTGGATCTGCCTTAGTGGCAGATCCAAATAAATCTTTGATGGTCTGATTATGGTTTGCAATATCGTGAAGTCTTCTCTAAACACGCAAAAAATTATCTTTTTTTTCCAGCCACAAAGTTCAAACAAAGGCAATAAGCAGAAACGAAAATAAAATGCAGAACACAATACAAAATTAAAAAAAATAAAACAGGCAGAAATAAAAACAAGTTCGATGTAAAAAGAAAAATACGAAAATAAAAACAAGCTATAATGTAAAAACAAAAATTAAGACAAATCCACCCGCTACTAAAAGAAAGTGAAAAAAAAGCAAAGGAAAAAAAACAAACAAAAAAACAAAAAACAAAACAAAAAAAAAAATCTTATCAGAAAAATATCTAAATAAGATCCTTGTAAGGTCCAAAAAGCTCGTATAAAAAATGAGTAAATAAATTCCTCGTGCTGTCAAATGCTGGTCTGAAAAGAGAAAAAAAAATGACAGAAACCTGCGTGAGCAGTCCTCTGTAATCGTTGACTCCTCACCCTCAGTAAGACCATCTTGTGAAGGTGTTCAGTGACTCCACATATCTATCTATCTATCTATCTATCTATCTATCTATCTATCTATCTATCTATCTATGTTTGTGTGTGCGTATATTACTTGGTGTGAGTCTATATCATGCATTATTCACTGTTTAGCGAGTTATTTGATGTTTGGAAATCAGCCCAAGATTGTCACTTATGTCATTGATAAAGTGACTGCTTAAGCGATGCAAGGACGAGCTTAGGGGTGAGCAGTTTGGAGGGAATAATGCATTCGTTGAAAATAAAGAGAGGGATAGAGAGATAGAGATAGAGATAGAGATAGAGATAGATATATATATATATATAGAGAGAGAGAGAGAGAAATAGAGAGAGAGAGAACGGTTGATAATCTGATCGTCAATGCCTAGAAATGCTGTAAATTAATGATGAGGAAGACAAATTCACTTCATCTATTTGACTATATCTGCATCCAAACTCCAACATTTGTGCAAAGAAGAAAACGTATTGTGGTCATCAAACAACACTGGTTACTGCTATTCACTTAATCTCTGCCTATCTCGGTCTTATTGTAAATTATAGGTGGGCATCCTCATAGTTTATGTAAAGCATTTTTGTAGTTTCTTTTATTATGTTATCGTTTCTTTTATCTTATTTGTCAGTGACATTTTTATTATCTTTACTAACTTTCTTTTCTGGCGTCCATAAAAACAACATTTTGATAAACAACGTTCGCTAAGGACTAAAGTAAATTTATAGCCGAAAGATAATTAATAAACTTCTCGCGAAATAAATTGGTGAGAAACAAAAGAGAAAATACAGTCGGTGACTCAGATGATGGAAAACTGAACCGGAAGTTACAAGTCTCAGACTAAAAATGGATGCCTTTTTATTCATTTCTTTCTCTTTAACCCTTTCAATAGTCAGTGGCGTTGCTCAATTTATCAGAATGATTTCGTGTGAAAGTTAGAAAAAAAATACCGCCATCATATTTTGTTTGTTTGTTACGCCAATGAAACATCTAAATTTGCGTGAATAAATTTTCATTTAAAGAAAAATTTAAATAAGAATTGATTTTCTTGCTTATTTGTAAATGTTGCCTATTTGAAAATAAAGACTTTATATTGATTATTTTTAAATGTCAATTTTTTTACAAATGTTCTCTGGACTTTGTTGTCATTATTCTATGAATTATTCACTTTATTAGAAAATCTGTCAAATTGAAAAATGAATAACGATTAAGAGCTTCCATATCTGAAATATATAATATGATGTTAGTTATGGGCTTCTGTACATAAAGCTTACAGACTGTCCTTTTGTTTATTCTTGGGATTATTATTTTTTTAGTGTCAGAAACGATCAGACCAAAGATTTCTTTCAATGGAAAAGACGACAAGAATAATCTCTCTCTCTCTCTCTCTCTCTCAGATTATTTCCTTCTTTTTGAAGAGCCAAAAAGCATTGAAAGTGCGAATACGTGTAATAAGATGATAAAATGCTGCAATTCATAAAAAGGTCTTGCTTATATATCGGTTGAAATTCTGATCTGATTTCTGTATAGAATTTTTTTTCTTTCTTTCTTTCGGTTTTTCTTCATTCCATAGGCGATAAGTCAGAGTATCACGAGCGGAAGGAGATATTTTTGTCATGCGTTCGACAAATTAACATTTACGTTGATAATGCTTCCGACTTGAGTATCAAACTAATTGAAAAAATATCCAAGGTCTTGTTATATCCTTCAAGAAAATATCCTGCAGTAACAGACAAAGGTAGATGCAATATTGATCGGTTACACACAGACAATGACGCACTTTGGGTTAAAAAATTATGAAGGAAAAGAAAATAACAACAATTATATCCAAATCTCAAGACAACTTCACCTTGATGAGGCTGACAAGTTATTGTACAGGAACTTCTTACTCTGGCAGTGAATCAGACAGCGTTTTCAGATCGTGTCGGGAGAGAAAGGAATAATTAGCTTGAAGATATTTATCTACAAACCTGCTATAGGTCGAACTTGCATATACTTCCATGGCACACGGACATATCTCTCTCTATATATGTATTTCCGCATTAGATAGGCTTCCTTATAATCAAGTTCACATTCCTTCCCAGGTCTTGTTTTGCGTCTTAGTGACACTAACCGCTTTGGTTGGGGGTGAATTGATTAATATATATATATATATATCAAATATATTTTAAGATATGTTATATTTATGGGTTAAAATGCTCAATATCAGGGAGAGACCGTATGTAAATATAAAATTTGACATTAAAATCAACACCCAGCGACGACAGTCCCTTTCATGATTATACCCAATCATCAGTCCATTCTGACAATTGTCTATAAGCATGAAACAGACTGTTGGGTGTTGACTTCAATGTCCAATTTATATCAAAATCAAACAAACTATACACACATAAAGAAAAAAAATTACGAACCAATTAAAAGTTATCAAAACAATTTAAAATTAATTTTATTTTTATAATAAGTAACTTATATATATATATATATATATATATATATATATATATATATATATATATATATATATTGTTATGCGGTCCACACTTTTCGGATATAATGGACTCGTCCTGCTGCCATAAAATAGCCACAGTCAGGCAGAGAAGATGAGTCGTACCAGAGTCGTACATGAGTCGTCTGTGAGTGTCCCATAGAGAGAAGTAACCTCTTGTAGAAGTCAGTTACAAGCACGTAGACTCCAAGGAAGTCCTACTTCGAGACTGTATATATCTATCTGTATTTGATACTAACCGTGTTCCTGGATTTTACTAACAGCATTACCTTTTTTTGTATTTTGTGTAAATACATTTAATTTCTTAGCTTAAATACTTGCGTTTGTCATTTATTGGATACCTATTTTTCACGCGGGATCCACAACATATATATATGTATATACACACACACACACACACACACACACACACACACACACACACACACACACACACACACACATATATATATATATATATATATATGATTTATTAACTCTAAAAATACTCGAACGCACATACACACGCATATACATACATATATATATATATACACACACAGGGTGCGATGGGGAAATTGTCGCAATTATATATTTTTAATTATGCTCATGCGCGTTGTTTGTTTTTGATTTTTTGATTGTGATGTACAGTAGGTCAGTTTGGCAGTGACTGTGAAAAAAAGAATACCATGACGCAATCCGGAGGATTCAGAAAGAGTTGGATGAGTCTAATGGTGATTACGATAGTGTTTGAAGTGATCACTAGTGATGGCGTCATTATGCCTTCATTCCTTTTCCCACAGGGATTTAAATCGGAGACCAACATCAAGTGCCTTGAAGACGTAGTGCTGCTTGGGTCAATACGGCTGCTTTAACACCCTATGCCTGGCAACAGGACTCTGCACCATACAGGAGAACACAGTCAGGACTGTCAAACAATTTCTGCGATCACATTAACCCTTATATCTAACTCCCCAGACTGCAACCCGCTTGATTATTATGGATGGGGTGCAGTTGAGCAAAGATGAACAGGAGGCAAGGATTATAACTATTCAACAACTTAAACAAGGAGACCGTCCAGAAGAGTTGCAGGAGATGTCGAAGTTGTCTGTAGGCCGTGGCTGAAACCAATAGCGATTTTATTGAATAAATTTACTCTTTAGTATTTCGAGATATTTTGATGAAATTTTGATAAATTTATCAGTTAAAATGAGACGCGAGTGTTACCCTAATTCTTGCGTAATTTAGACGACAATTTATCCATCGCACTATATATATATATATATATATATATATATATATATATATATATAATATCGACATCTTTCACTTACACACACACACACACACATATATATATATATATATATCTCGCTAGAACACTTACGACTGAGTAATGAGTTCGATCCTCACTGGGTGCCCCATACTTTCGGCCTTGCGCCACATCTGAGCCACGCTTGGAAAATTGCTATACATATATATATATATATATATATATATGTACACACACACGCGTATTTTTATTACTTCAAACGTTATTTCTTCGTGTTTCATTAGACGCATCTTTTTTAATTTTATTGAAATCGACGCCTCTTTTTAAATTTTACTTTAAATAGTGTTTATTACATCAGTCAAGAAAACACAATGAAAAAAAGTGCACTCCGGCATGGTTCGAACCTGAGTCCCCCTTTGCAGGAGAAATCACCGTTTGATCTAGTGCTTAGTATCCAGGATAAAGCGTTTAAGAAAAGTAAAAACTAAATGATCTATATTTTAATTGGGCTGTTTGAAAATTTAAAAACCTTATAGTACGAACGGAGGCTTAAGAACAATTCATGTTTCTTTAAAGTAATAACTGAATATATCTATTTTTTCAATAATTTATTTTTATCTCTTATTTAATCAATCGCCAAATGAATCGCCTCTCTCACACACTTTCTCATTCTTTTGCTATGTATGTTCGTATCACTATGTTTCCTTTCGCTGTCTATCTACTTCAACAATTCAAAGTCAAGCGCGCTGTTTCAATTCCTTCCGAACAATCTAAATAATATCTAACGTGAACTAGAATATGTTCAAATAAAGTTTATTTTCTCAAAGACACTTTCATATCTTAACGGTCAAATATTTCCATTCTAGGGATAACGCTTTTCCGTTCATTTTCCCGTCTTAAAACGCCACGGCTTTTAAATCGTAACCAATTCCTTCTTGATAGTCCCAGGGTAATTTGGACAATAACTTTATTTCGCGCCAGAACGAAATGGGAGATAAATGTCCTAAATTCATTTTGTCTTTATTTTCCACAAAGGAGAGAATTGACTATTTCCTCCGGGGAACAGATATTTGTCTTTTAAGATTATCCTCACTTTCCAAATTTTCATCTATCTTTGTTTCCGTTTTCCCATCGGCCTCATTACCTTCTGATTTGTTCGACAATTCACATTATTTATTACTTCGCTTTCGCTAATAGATTTCTGGCTGGTTTGTCTCGAAGATTATCTCCTTGTTGCTTCTTTTATTAGTGTCATTATCATTATCATCATCATTACCGTCCATATAGATGTCGATGTTCCCAGAGAGACATTTAATTCTAAAATTCCCGCCATTTTCATTAAGGTTACTATTAACTATCTCTGCGAGAAACCACCTTCACCACCACCACCACCACCATCATCATCATCATCATCATCATCAGAAACACGCAACTAATCACCTTTGATTTCATTGCTAAAAAGTAACAAAACATTTTCCAAAAATTGACGTCTCTTTTTAAATTTTATTTTAAATAGTGTCTATTGCATCTGTCGAGAAAACATAATGAAAAAAGTGTACTCCGTCATGGTTCGAACCTGAGTTCCCCTTTTCAGGAGAAATCAATGTTTGATTTAGTGCTTAGTATCCAGGATAGAGCGTTGGAGAAGAAAGAGATGTAATTTTTTATCGTGAGAATGGCGAGGATTTCAAATGCGACAAATTTAGTATAGGAAAGAAGAAAATTGAACCCAGTCTGGGTTATGCACGGGTTACTTTTTTGCCAACAGTATAAGATGCTACAATACCAAAACAATTACCTGAGAACTCGAGTCATATTCTTAAAAAAGCGCCCTCTAGACTCTGATACGGGTGTCAGGCAAGGTGTCCGACTCATTAAAAAATATCTAAACTATTAGTGTCATGGCTGATGCTAACCTCCAGGAAAGTGACTGGTTAACGTTCTGAAAGCAAAGGAAATGTTTGTCGCAGATTAATTCCACAACGCAGAGAACAAATCACTGTAAGTTCATACTCGAATATCGGGGGCAGAAAGAAATGGCAAAAATTCGATTCGCAGTTACTATCTCACAAATTCCAATGCACGTAACCAGTCAGAAAAATAGCTCACTCGCCGACGAACGCGGTAGCCAAAATACATCAGTTTTTTTTCCTCTCGATTCGAGAACACCAACTGCTTTTGTCGGTCGAGCAGTTTTTCATTTGTCGACAGCTGGGAGAGGACGCCAAGTATTTTGCATTTTGTATTTCGCCGTTTTCTTCGCTATACATTCACAGCTGACATGAGGTGGAAAACTATATTAAATCCATTTCTAGGTCAGTTGTTAGGAAAATTGGTTCACTGTGTCGTGTGAGATAATTTTTCTCTGTAGAATCTATCTTACATAACTATATGTCTACCATTCGTCCATATTGCTGCTACATATGGTCCGGTGCTCCTATTTACCTTGAGCTCCTTGATAAAATCCAAAAAAGGATCATCAATATTGTCGGTCCTGACCCGGCGGCTCGGTGTCTGTCACGTTCCCATTGCCTTAATATTGCCTTTCTGTGTCTTTTCTATAAATACTTTTATGGCAATAGTTTGGATGATCTCTTCGCTATGGTACCTAGACTTTTTGAATTTAAGCCCACTACTAGATTGGCGTCGAGATCTCATCAATTTACAGTTGAGCTGGCTCAATGTAACCGTAAATTGTATGCTAATAACTTCATTTCTCGCACTTCTCACTTGTGGAACTCTCTTCCGGCTCCATGCTTTCCAGCTAACTTTAATCTGCAAAAATTTAAATGCAATGTCATTTATTATCAACTGTCCTCCTGATTACTCTTTCCTCTTCTCGCTCATTATTAATGTTTCTGTTCTGTATTCTTTCACAATCTGTAACCACTTGCGCCTTAGTGGCTTTACTGCCTTCCATGGGGTGATTCCGTATAAAAACAAACAAAACAAAAAAGAAATTGAAAATTTCCAACAGCAGCAACAACAAAATTGGTTAGGACATGCATCTAGAGAAGAAAAATAATCATATAATCAAGACATTAACTGTTTTGAACAAAAAGTAAGGCAAGAAGAATGTCCCCTTCGGAACTGGAAAAAGTGATAACATTCAGTAGACTTGGGAAATCTAATTGCCTGAAAAACTGTTTTTAGAGAAATATTTTATAAATTTGAACCAACAGTAGCGCTAAATGTTTGGTTAATTAATACCGAATGTTTTCTAATAAGGAAACGGCTAATTTCATTGAGACCATTATCAATATAGTAATTAATTTACATCAGGAAATGTATGAGGGCCTGAAATAAAGTTAATTTCAATACGGAACCTTTATTTTAAAAGAAGTTTATCTGAAGTGTCACCAATGTCTGCAAAAGGAGATTTCGTATTCAGTGTCACACCTGACCATCAGAGAAGTCAGGTGAATCAGCGTTGACCTGGAAGGTAACCTATAGTCATCGTGTAGAATCGCACATCCCAGGATGTTAGCAGCTGCTACTAACATGCAAACGGGTGGTTGACCCAGCTGCGATTCACATGTGGATGTTGGAAAGATATATAAGCTATCTACACGAGAGGGAAAAAGACAGAGAATCTGGCACATGCTTGCGAGGAAGAAATATACGTTGGAAGAAAGTTCCCCTCCCCCAAGCTACACACCTACTTCCTAATATAAACTGTGTTCTTATTAGTGTTGATAACAATAACATTACACTAAGTTGACTGACAAGAGTAATGGACTATTCGTCAGATTCTATTCTGTTATTCCCTTCTGTTAACAAACTGAAACGCACGTTACAAGATGAAAACTTGGAATCTTTCCTTCATATCCACTTAGTAGGACAGAAAACCACAATTATTTACAACGCTAAGTCAGACACAAGGTGACAGTAGTGAGGAACAAACTCGTGACACTGACGAATAAACAGGTTTGATAAATATATTCCGGGGCAAAGCATATAGTTATTTATTAAAGTTAACTTAGTCTCTGGCACAAGGAAAGAGTAGTGGGTCACTTAGTGAGGATCGAACTCAATAAACTCATAAAATATATGAAATATGTTTGTTTATAAGCATTCTAAGGTAGGTGCTCTTTTCTTTACTGTAATTGCAATATCAACAAGAGAAGAAGAACATAAAGAAATGGATGATGATGATGAAGAAGAAGAAAAAAGAATGAAAAAGATGATGATGATGATGATGATGAAAAAGAGTAAAATGATGAAAAAGAAAAAGAAAGAACGAGAGAAGAAGAAGGGGTAGAAGATAATAATAAGATATGTTAGTTGATGATGATGATGAAGAAGAAGAAGAAGAAGAAGAAGAACAAGAAGAAGAAGGAAAAGAAAAAGATGGTGATGATTTATGTTGGTGGATATAAAATTGTTCAGTAATGTAAGTAAATAAAAAAAATGTCTATCTTTCTTTTATTTATCTATATGCAAATTCTTGAGTCCAAAAATATCTCAAGAATTCTCTCTCTCTGTGATATATCCCTGCAGGGCACAGACTCTCCATAATATGACATCCATTTACTCAAGCCTGTCAAGTAGTTTATTCGCGGTTTTAACTTGCTTCTCTTGCTCTCAACATGCCCTGTGTGCTTGTTAAAATGGCCAAACCTTTTTTTCTTCATTATGTCCTGACAAATTTCAGTTGTCTCCTTCTGGTTGTTAGCAGCATATGTTTTTTTTTTTTATTTACTAGTCTGTTTAATATTTATCCTTTCTGACGGTATTCGTTAGTAGAACCACATCTCTCGCTTCAAGGCTTTCTTCAACTGTGAAGAAATTATTCAACAAGACAAGAGGGACAGAGTAAAACAACGAATAACCTAACATTTTTTTTTTACAAAGATGTTAGCCTCGTAGAAGGCTGAAGAGCCACTCGTAGTTGGGAGTTACAGCGTAAGAGGGACAGTTTATGGAGATATATGGTTGACTTGAGAAGGCTAAGATTGTAGTGATCGGAGAAACAACCCTTTTGCATGTTAAATCAGATTATCTATCTATCTATCTATATCTATCTATCTATCTATCTATCTATCTATCTATCTATCTCATCATATCTATCTCTGTTCATATCTGTCTCAGTCTATCTATCTATCTATCTATCTATCTATCTCATCTATCTTCATATCTATCTATCTCAGTCTGTTCATATCTGTCTCAGTCTGTTTCATCTATCTATCTATCTATCTATCTATCTATCTATCTATCTATCTATCTATCTATCTCAGTCTGTTCTATCTATCTGTCTCAGTCTGTTTATATCTATTCATCTATCTATCTATCTATCTATCTATCTATCTATCTTCATATCTATCTCAGTCTGTTCATATCTGTCTCAGTCTGTTTATATCTATCTATCTATCTATCTATCTATCTATCTATCTATCTATCTCAGTTTGTTCATATCATCTGTCTCAGTCTGTTTATATCTATCTATCTATCTATCTATATATATATATATCTATATATATATATATATATATATATATATATATATATATATATCTATAGCTAGGTAGTTAGCTATCTTTTAGGGTGAGCGCAGACACGTACGCTATGACAGGTACATAGAGCATACTCAAATCGTTTGATATTGCAAGTTATTAGCTACAAAAGCCTATAATGAAGTCGCCCTTGACAGTTCTGCACAGAGTCATGGGACGTGGCTTCTCATAGATATCGCTGTCACTACTTCTGTCAAACTAGATACTGTCTGTACTTAAACTCACTATTAAAAGTTTCCGTAAACATTCAACATGTATCGATGAATGTCAATGGTTTAAATTTTCTGATTAAAGAAATTTAATATCAAACCTCTCGTTCAGACGCACTTACACATCAGACGCCATTTTGCCAGACTGCTATACATAACAAGGCAAAATAATTATAGATTATTAGCCAAACCATAAGAATCCATCTTTGATAACGTGGACCAAAATGATAAAAGGCATTAATTTCGCAGCGACGCTTGGAAGTGAAATGTATCTTTGTTTACAGAAGCCACACCCTTTTTCTAAGGGATACTGTCTGTTCTCATTTATAAGATAAGTAAAGTTCTCGCACTTTTTCATGTTTTAAACTTTGATTTCAATAAAGTAATATATTTCTCTTTAAGATGTGGTCCTAAAGATACTTATCATTTAGTTTGATGACGCTGCGAAATGGAAGGGAGAAACAATTTTTTTTCTTTTAGAATTTATGTCTTTGTGATTTAAAAAAAAAGCGTAGTTTTTCACAAGAAGTGCAGTCTAGTCTAGGCCATGTGTTTACATTACATAGCTTTTGAAACTGGGAGTTGGAAATTGGCTGTTTACAATCTCATAGATGGGTACTAATAGTGACTCTTTGGACAGACGGGAATTTGAACAAAACATCTATCAAAATGAATAAGTGCATTCATTGACCCTCGCTATTAGAAATGATTCAAGCCAAAAGTATGGCTTGAAAATAAGGGTAGCGTTCATGAAATTGTCCGAAGGAAATCGAGATCACTTGAGGTGTAGCCCACAAAAACCCATACGTTTCCTTAGACGAGCAATCGTTCAATTTGCAGAAGAGCATAATTATTGGGACATGGAACATCGCTCGAAAGCGATCGTTACTGGAGGTAGGGCGACATTTTTTTTTATATCAGTTCATTCCAAGCAAGGCGATAATGCCACTAAGACACAAGTGGCTACTAGGAGTGAAAGAAAATGAGAAGAATTTAGAAAGAATCGGAAACCGAATCTTAAACCGGTAACAAGGGATAAATCTTTACTCAATTCAAAAGACCGGTGTGGAGTGTGCCAGATAATTAATTAATTAAATATATTTGTATTTAGATGTGCGTTATTTGTGTGTACAATAGCGTATTTTGAAGAAAAAAATATCAGACAAATTTGAAGGTGAATATAAAACAAAATACGTTTAGTGGTGATGAAGAGAAAGAAACAAATCCATCAAAAGTGAAAAAACAACAACAAAAAACGAGAATTCAAAGCAAATGAAAACGAAATGAGGACAATGAAAAGATTATCTGAATACGACGAGTTATAATTTGAAATTAATTGATGTGTCATTAAATCTAATGGCAACCATAATGATGAGAGCAAAGGACAATGAGAGCTGAAACGGGTGCGCCAATGAGGAATGAGAAAAGAAAGGTTGAAAAACGAAGACTAAAATCGAAAGGTAAGGTGAAAATATATTAAGCCCCTTTGAAAATGGCGCCCTGACCACCGGTTGAACGGTGGTAGGTAGAGGAACAGTAGTAAAAAAATGTAATGTCCAGCCACCGGTTGAACGGTGGTAGAGGAAAATGGCGTAATGTCCAGCCACCGGTTGAACAGTAGTAGAGAAAAATGACTTAATGCTCAGCAACCGGTTGAACGTTATGTAATGACTTGTACCTATTTTTATATCTACTGTGAAACATTACATACCAATTATTTGCGAAGTTTGACTCAGGAGTTCAGGCAGACGGATTAAACTTGTTCAGGAACACAGGGATGAAAGGATTAAAGGAAGAAGAAAGAATGTGTCGATAAAACAGAGAGAAAAAAAAATTAAACTTGAGACTGGGGGAAAACTTTTCTTCATGGAGAAAACTATAGAAATTATTATTTTTATTATAATTTTAAAATATCATGTACCGTCAGTAGGTAGGCTATGATGGCTCTCCACAGGCTTCTTTTATATTATTATCTGTGTATTACTATCCTGTTAGTAAATATAAGAATTGTTTCTCGTTCCCTTCTACCCATTTTTAAATTTGAAGATTTCTTCTAGACTGTCAGTTAACCAAGCCTTGAGGGACCAGTCTATCCTACTAGCTGGGTGTGGGTAGAACTGATGAAGTCATTCCTCTTGCAGACGAGGCCAGAATTTGAACTTGAGATTTCATTTTCTTTGGCCACTAAACTCACATCCTGTTTACTATTATACACTTGAAATAGGTGAACAATTTTAATAAGAATAAAAAAAAATCATTCATACCAAACTTCATACTGATAATAGAATGAAGTGAAACAGTTTAGTCCATTCTATGAGTAATAGTTGACAGTTTACTTACTCTCTTTACTGTATTCATGTGTTCATATAGTGCACACAATTTCCACATCCGGTAAGGGGAGATTACTTGTGACCGGAAATGAAATATCGTTCTAAACAAAGTTGATTATTTCAGTTACGTTTCTGGCTATTTTCGTTTTTATGTGAATTTTGGTGTCGAAATAGTGCTATTATATATTTATTCTTTCTGATTAATTTTCACGACGTTTCGGCTAATGTCTTTTCTTTCTGTCAGTTTTTGGGATGAGATCGTGTTACTTTTATTCTGTGTTTTAAACAAAATGAACAAGAGTGAAAAGCATGTACTTAGCAACTCATGCGAAAGAAGTAAGCTGTGGGGAAATTAATACGTGGAACATTAATTTTGGAGTTCTCTCTTTCCCAATGTAACAGTTGTAGTAGAACTGTTTGGAAAATTTGGTTGCTTTTTATCTCTTTTCCTTTTAAAACTTCCACTGCTTTACCTTTCTAATGCAGCAATCTATTCCTGATTGGTACTTTAAAAAGAACTCATTACCACTACCGAATCAACAAAGTCCGACACATTTTTAACCCTCTTTATAACAAGATCCGGATCTTCAACACCAACGTCGTCGGTCCTACTTTGCAGCTCTGAAACCTGGCAGGTGACCAAGACCCATAAACTTCAGACAATTACCAACCGATGTCTCAGGAACATCGTCAATATCAGGTGGCCGAAAGTCGTCACCAATGACCAACTGTTGGACAGAACCAGTCAAGCACCGATCGAGATTGACATCAAGAACCGAAATGGGGATGTATCGGCCACACACTCCGCAAGCCTGCTTCTAGTGTTACCAGGCTTGCTCTTGTCCACAAGGGAAGCGAAAAGTGGGTCGACCAAAACAGACTTGGCGCTGAAGAAGATCACCCGGAACCACTTCTGTTGGAGAGGTGTTGTTGCGGGCTTATGTTCCACAAGGAATCGAGAGGCACAATATATATATATATATATATATATATATATATATATATATATATATATATATATATATATATATACCACTACCTGGGGTTGTTTTATTGTAGTTTTAGAAGTGACTAGAGTTTATACAGGTTTTTATTGCTTGGTAAATTCATTATCAATAAAATATAGTTGAGAAAAGTCTGAAGAAGACAAAGAAGAGACTCGAAATGAATTAAACAAAATGACCCTCATTCAGCGTTTAAACATTTGTTTTTTCTCTTCTTATTCGACACAATCATATTTTAGTGCGGACAAAATTGTCACTGGCAATGAAAATAGAAAACGAAAAAAATTATGTCGTGATTCAACTTTTAACTTGTGAACCTAAACCGAATTGAACGAGAAAAATATTTAAGTGTTTTGTCTTTGTAAGAGTTTAAAGTCTTCTTCTAAATATTAAAGTGTGCAACGTTACAGAGAGCAACTAGCCTGTTTGAATGACTACATTTGCTGGGCAAGAAAGATGAATAGCGATTTTACTGCATAACAATGTACGTCATATTGTTGCGAACGCCACACAATAAAAGACCAGAGAACTAGAGCAGAAATATATACTCCAGGCGGTTGATTCTTCAGATCTTCATTTTCAGAGCATCATTTACCTTCCTTCAATACAAACATCTTTCTTTTAGCAATGGTTCCAACAATTTCAAGATATTCGAAAAATTCCTCGAATTAAAATGAAAATGAAAATCATTCGTTTATAACAGAATTAAAAAAAAACATCTGTGATGTAATATAACGCCATGGGAAGTAATAGAAAACATTTTGATGGTTGAATAATTATTTCTTGAATGATTTTGTCAAAAAATGCTGAAAATATTTTAATATCACCGAAGTCATTTATGAAAGACAACTAAAATATTGAAGTAAGAACGTTTGCACAAAATCGTTTACAATTGTTTCAAATCAACATATTTCAAAGAATAGAACCTATCCTAACTTTTATGATAATGTTTTCATGAATATGTTTTGTCTAAAAGGTCTCCTCATAAAATGGTAGTCTCGAAGACTAGTATAATGAGTTCGATTCTCACTGTTTACAGTAAACCTTCGGTCTATGTAACAATAATCTAAGCCTCGTAAATATGTTCACCGCTGTAGCACAGAGGTTAGTAAACCATTTTCCTGGACCACAACTACAGTATTCGATTCTCACTGGGTTAACGTAATACTTGTTACGATGTGCCAAATCCAGCTAAACAGTACATCAACATTATCATCATGTCGTGTGCCTTCAGGGGAGGGAGGGAAGCTTGATGATCATGGCTCTCCATCACTTTCTATCATTTCTAGCTCTTAGCAATTGTTTTACTTTACTATCCTTCCCACTCGCTGTTCTGTTAACAATTTACACAAGTTTTTGAGGTCAGCTCCTCTGATTCCCTGTCTACCTGTTGCCTTCAACCGTAAGTGTTAAATTCTCTAATCTCTATTTCTTCATTATCTCAAATATTTCAACTTTCCATTTCTGAAAACTTAGGTTAGCTCTACTAAACAGTACTATAAAAATAAATAATATAAAAGTTAATTATTTCAAATAATACTTTCTTATTTTTACAGAATTTTGATCGTTTTATTAAAGTTTGTACTTCTTCTTTTGTAATTATCTATTTTATAATTTTAATTAGGAATTTTAATCAAATGATAATATCAATTAATTTAATGTTTTAATTAGCATTCAATACAATTGTTTTTTCAACAAGAAGCCTTGCAGAATTTTTTTCTAAGATTGTATATTCAAAAGCAGAAAGCAATGATTCAGATTTTTAGAGGAGCATGCTTTTTCTTAGCGTCTGTTGACATTTGCAAGAGAGACGCTAAACTGTTGGCGATTAAGAATTTCTGTAACTGTTGTCATCGTTGGTACGAATCTAAGCTTCGGCCAGATTTAAGTTATTTGAATAAAATTTCAGCGACTTATTCAACAGAAGAATTAGACAGCTTTTTCGAAATAATTAAATTAACGTTTTGTTAGATGTCTTCATTCTCAATAATGCAATTTATGTAAAGAGTTCAATTATTATATGTAGCCATTCCATTTTTAATTTGTGTATAATTATTAATGAGCAACCCAAAGATTAAGGGAATTTTTTAGTTTCTTAAAATCTGATGTGTGTAATTATTAATGACCATTCCAAAGATTAAGGGAATTTTAGTTTATTAAAATCCCGTATGTGTAAATGATGCCTTCCAAAATATGCCTATCAAAAGATTCCAACCAAATGATGCCTACCACAAAATGCTTTCCAAATGATGCCTTCCAAAAGATGCCTACAAAAATGCTAACCAGAAGATGACTACCAAAAGATGCCAACCAAAAAATCCTTGCTAAAAGATGCCTCCCAAATTATGCTTATCAAAAAATGCATGCCAAACGAGGCTTACCAAAATTTAAATAAAGTACTAAGAAAGAGAAGAATTTCTTTAGAAACAAAAAAAATTGTTCTGAACTGTTATGAAATATCAGTTCTCCTATATGGAAAGATTCCTCACAGAAAAAGACTGGTGGCAGCAGAAATGCGGTTCGATAGAATTGGCTGCTGAGAATTTTATGACGTGGCGCATGAGCAACGAAGATTTTGTAAGGAAAATAGAAAGAAAAAGACATAAACAGAATCAGAAAGAAAGCTGAAATATATTGGAAACATAAAAAAAAGGATGATTTGGTGAATTTGACAATCGAAGGCAAAAGGATCAGGTGAAGTTATCGGGTGTCACCTACCTACCTAGGTTGTGTAAATGAATGGTGGGACAGAGTAAATGACTGTGACGAAAAGAGAAACTTTACTAAGAGATACCATAGATAGGAAATTGTGGAGAGCTATGATCGCTGAGGTCCTGAAAGGAGAGAACTCATAGAAGAAGAAGAAAATGTAAAAGAATAAATCGTTTTTGTCACTTTGGTATTAGTACATTCTTTGTCATCTGAGCTCCAAAAAAAAAGAAGACAAGGCTAAACGTTTACTGTCTCGAGATATGTGGGTATGATCTTTACTCCAATTAAGATGGGATTGACCTCATGCTTGACAACCAAAGTCGATTCAATCTCTCGTTTTTTATTATTCAACTGACGGAAGCTGATGAAGGAGGAAACGTTGTGATAACAGTGTCAAAATCATAAATATAGATTCAATTATCCGAACAAAATTTGGAATTCTCAGAAATACCAAGTGGAACCACAATCTTCTACTTGGTTCACACCTGCATGTTCATCCGCTGTAACCCACAGGAATCAATTTTTTTCCGGCTGTAATACCGTGATAATTCCGATCACACTAGACGCCTCTTCGTGTCTGGTCGTAGTAATTGTAAACGTGTTCTCAAAGAGGCTAAGTTTTTTTGTTGACAGAATGAATTGCCGTATAGCCTCTAAAAAGATTAGTCGTCGAGGTTACTGGTGGCTTTATAATAGTATAAGAGTAAGTCTTCTATCCCATTTCTCTTCAATCGATTTGAAGTGATAACATCTGCTGATAAAGCAGAAGGTTTTGCTTGTAAATTCTCTTCAAATTCTACTCCACTTCTAGAGTATTTTTGCCTGACTTAGAACTGAGTCTCTATTGAGTGATATGCATATAATTATGTCCATGTTTTCTGCTATCATTTCTAAACAAGATCTCCACAAAACATGTTGACTTAATGGTATCCTTGCAATAGTTCTTAAGAAATGTGAACTTGAATTTCTGTCTGAACTCTACAATAAACTTTGTTGCTTCTTGTGTTCATGTTTATTGGAAATCTTCTTCTGTACTTCGAGTCTTTAAGAACTCAGGCGAAACGTTTGATCCTTTTATCGGCTTATTACCCCTCTGTCTCGTTTTGGCAAACTACTAAAAGCTCTAATCAACTCTGAATTTCTGATAAGCGATATGGCTTTCGATTCTCAAGGTCAACTGCTGATGTATTAGCGATTATTGTTGAAAGAATCTATCAAAATTTAGATACGTTTGGTAAAGCTCGGGCTGTTGCTTTGGATATCTCGAAAGCCTTTGACAGGGTTTGGCATGTTGGTATTCTTTAAATTGAAAGGTCATGGACGAATTTTTTAACTGATTCATTCTTTCTTATCAAATCGCGAAACGTAAATTGTCGTGAACAGCCTTCGAGATCTTTTTGCAATGAATTGTCACACTATCCTTGAACATAAGTTGATCCTAAATTTTATTAATGACATTCATGATATCATCAGTTCTCAACTCGCTATCTATGCTGATGACAATTATTTACTCCTGTCTTAATACTATGTCTGATCGGTTTGATATGATCAAATTGGCAGCCGATTAAAAAACAAAAACTGAGCCACAATCTGTTGTTAACTGGTACAAGGAATGGATTGTTAACTCTAACTCTTCAAAAACAAAGCAGCTCTCTTTTATTCGTTTTGAGAGAAGCCGTTTTGCCTTCCATCAGCATCGCTGCTGCAAACATCCTGAGAAGAGACTTATAGCGCTTTCATGAGCTTCCGCTGATATGAAATGGAAAGATTATATTAAATCAATTGCTACTGCTAGAAAAGTTGTTTCAATGTGTTGTGCTAGACAATTTTTCTCGCTAGAATCTATCTTACACGTTTATAAGTCTACAATTCGTTAATGCATGGAATATCGCCGAATCATCTAGTCTGGCGCTTCTGATATGTATTTAGAGATTCTCGATTAAAATTGATAAAATCCAAAGAATAATCTGTAGTATTATTGGTTCTAACTTGGCATCTCGTCTTCACTCACTTTCCCACCACCGTAATGTAGCTTTCCTGTACTTGTTCTATAAATACTTCCTCTATGGTACCTAGATTCTATGAATTTAATCAAATCGGCGGCCAAGTTTCATCATTTAAAGTTTAAATTGCAAGATGTAACCGTAAGTTCTATGCTAACAGTTTGTTTTCTCGCTTATGGAAGACTTTTTCGGCTTCTTGCTTTCCAGCCAAATTTGATCTTCAAAAATTTAAATGCAATGTCTATCGTTATTGACTGTCTTCTTAATTCTTGTTATTTTATTATTATCTCCCCTTAATCCTTTTTTTCATATTGTCTCACACTCAGCAACCCTTGCGTCTTAGTGGCTTTACTGCCTTACTTCGGGTGAAATGATTAAAACAAATAATTTTCCTGATATAATATTTGCAAAATAGCAAAATGGTGATTTTCTTCCAAGCGTTTAATTCTTTTTCTGGCTTTCTGTGCCAAAACAATTAAAAATAACGTCTTTCAAAATAATTGATTTGATATTTACCAGTCAATACAAAGAAGAGATCAGTCTGTAAAGAAAGAATTTATTGTCAATGGCACTAGACACTACTCCATAGCAAGAATTTTGATGATATTTGAATCTATCTTAGATTTATATTTGGTAAAACACAACGACGTTTAAAATGTATTTAAGATCACAAAAACCATAAAAATCACGATGCATTAAATACTTTATTTTCTAATATACAGAATATAAATTAGTTTTTTGATTTTAAAACAGCCAAAATTTTTTAATTTACTTATCCGAAATCATGGAGAAGAAATATCGAATCAGTTAGCATGACCGATCAAAATTAAGTTCAAATCGAAAATTCGCTTCAAAACGTAGGTTTTTTAGAACATGTCATGTAACATAATAACCAAAGAAAATAATATTAAAATAAAACTGATTAAATATCTTAATAAAATTTTCACTAAATTTTATACTTTCTTCAATGCATAAATAATACATAGAGTATGTGTTATAACGTCTTTCAAAGTAATTGAATTGATATTTGCCAGACAATACAAAGAAGAGAGTTGTTTGTAAAGAACGAATGGCTCACAAAATGAACACACTACACCATGGTAAATAATTTTGAAAGTATCAGAATGCTCTCATTAGTTGCATATGTCCTTGCTAATAAGTTTATTTTAACGTTTCTATCAAATGTTGATGAAGATAGTTGAGAGATTAAGCGAGATTTTTTCAGTGGCATTAGAATTTGTTAACGAAATCTTCTGATGGATAAATGAATAAAATTGCTTCAAACTCCATTAAGAAATGCACCCGGTGAAAAGAGAGAATACATGTGTTGCAATAAACGCAATGCAAGATTTCAAAGAATCTGTACTAAAGGGAAATATCTCACTCTAAGCAAGGGACAATAAAAAGCCACTCGGGTGCAAGGGGTTAATGAGAGTGAAGGAGAACAATAAAGAACTTGATTTCAGGGGAAAGAAGGTGATGATTGACATTACATTTAAAATTTCAAAGATTGTAATTGACAAGAAAACAGAAAGCCGGAAGAGAACCCCATAAGTGGAAGAAGAAACTATTAGCATAGAACTTACGGCTACAACTAGTAATTACAATAGTGAAATTATTGATCCTAGCTGTGAAGTCTAGACACTAAAGAGAAAAACTCATTAGAACAATTACCATAAAGGTATTTATAGAAAAGCTAGGTTACGGTGTTGAGAAAGTGACTGAAGCCAAGATACCAAGTCAATACCGATTATGTTGCAGATTCTACTTTGTATTTTATTAAGAAACTCTACAGATATAGCAGAAGCACTAGATGTAGCAGCAATATTCAATTGTAGGACTTTAAGAATTAGTATATTTTCTAGGTAATTATGAAACCTATGTTAGAATGACACAAAGACAAGCAAAAGAAGTCTTTCAAATAGAAAAAAAAGCTACTTGCCTTGAATATACGCATTTGAAAACCTGGGCTTTGTTTTGATTCAAATTTTGATTACTGGTTAAGATATTTACAAAACTTACTTTACACTAATATTAGACTAAATGAAGCATTGTCCTAATTGTGATGAGTACATCTGCTTACCTTGGAAATTGGCATTGGATATTCTTACCTTTTACGATGAGTCAAGCACTAATTATTAATATCAGCGAGAAAAGTGCTACTATCTCAACCATTGAGTAGTTTTAAACAGTTTAGGCTTCCAGTGTAGCCGGTTGCCACCTCAAAGATTGAAGCAAAAAGTAAAAGAGAGCATACGGGATATTAAAATGTACTTTAAAAAAGAAACTGGTTTCTGTTTCCGTTTCCGATTGTATACGAATCGATCTTCATTGTTCATTGTCCACAAAAATATCTCTGTTAAATAGAGATGCTCATACTTAGTTTTTCTTCTTCACGAACCAAGTTCTGTTTCTATTTTGGTTTTCAGCCACAACTTTTCCCCACTCCTGTTGCTTTAGTGATACTAAGTAGACAGGTGTGTTTTGCAGCGAACATGACACTTGTGATTATGGTTTGGTTATTCCACCAAGCAAATATGACACCTCGCATGTGTCCAGGGATGCAAGGAATCTTACTGACAATAAACAAAACATTACACCATTGATACTTTTCCCTCACAGGCATACCCGCGATAATAAGCGTTATATATAAACTAGTTTACCATTGCCGTAAAAAATGATGGTATATTTTGAGTCCATATTCCTGTGAGAAGGTTTTCAAATGATATACCGTGCAAGGGAGATAACTCTAGTAGACAAGTTATAAATATTACATAACATATAGATAAAAAGACTTGGTTTATGAAGGTGGGCTAAAAAGTTCATAGGCTGACTATGAAGGAGTGATGCTATAAATGGGAAATCTTGAATACATTTAAACTCTTATTAATAACTGCGTTGTTTATTTTCAGGTAAACTGACATCTGACTGTTCAAAGAAGAGTTTTCTTGAAAATGGACAAAATTTGGTACCGGTGTGTTATTAAGTGTCTGCCGAAAAGGGTTTAGATCCCAAAGACATTCATGTTGACAGAGTTGTTAGATTAGGGGATGACACTGTAGATCTATCAACAATGCAAAAGTGGGCAGCTGAATTTAGGGTGGAAGGGAGAGGGAGACTTGAAGATGACTTGGCTGTCCTAAAACTGCTACCACCGAAGAAAACATTGATCGTGTTCACCACATACTGATGGATGACAGGTGATTGACTCTAAATCAAATAGCCGATGATATTAGCATATCACGTGAGAGAGAGAGAGAGAGAGAGAGAGAGAGAGAGAGAGAGAGAGGGAGAGAGTTGAGAATATTCTGCACAATGGACTTGAAGGTTTCTACTTGGCGTGTGCTACGTCTTCTGAAAGCTGATCAAAAGCACACCAGACAGTTCACATGTCGGTCAAATCTGACATTGTTTGAAGCAGGTCCAGCTGGCTTCCTTGAACGTTTCCTAACCCAGGATGAGTATTTGGTTCATTATTTTGAGTCAGAGTCAAAGGAACTATTCACCCTCATCTATCCCAAAGAAAGCCAAGGTCGCTTTACCTATAGGGAATGTGATGACCCCCATTGTGTTTTATTAAATATCTTCAAAAGGGTCACATCATCAATGGAGAATATTATGCAAACTCGCTGATGTAGTTAATAAAGTTTATCAAGACCAAATGCCTTGGAAACCTGACGAAAGTTGTTTTGTTTCATCAGGACTATTCTCCAGCACACGAGTCCTTGGTTTCAATGGCTGCTGTGGGTTTCATTTGGTTCATCATCCTCCCTAGTCTCCTGATTTGGCCTCATCTGACTATCATCTGGGTACCAGTATCGCGTTAATGATGACGTCATATCATCTGTTAGTTAAACAGGATGAAAACATCTTCAGCCAATGGGATACAAGCGCTACAACACCGATGGACGAAGTCTGTGTGTGGACTGAAAAGGGGACTATGTTGAAAAATAAACCTCATTATGTCACATTCCATGTGAATATTCATGAAGTATCAGTCTATGAACTTTTCAAGAGACTCTCGTATTATAAAGTAGTTTCTAAAATCAAACCCGTTTTAATATTCACATCCTTTCAAAAACTCAATATATTTGAGACATAATGTTGGAGTTAGCTCCTCCTTATATCCATAATTGTCACTAGAGGTCGCTCTCCCTACACTATAAATACTGGACTATTTCTTGCCTCTTTCTCTTTTTCACTTTGCATTTCAGCGGACACATTTAAAAATGTGATCTCTCGTAAATATAGCGTTTTCCCATTTGTGGGAGACGCCGTGAACATTATACACACATACACGTACGTACGAACATTCACTAATATACAAACTCTTTACGTTCACACACAAACACAAATGTTAATGTCTTTGTCACTTGTAAATTTGTTGTTTAATACATATATTTGTTGAAATGTAAACAACGGTTTTGTTTGTTTTCTTTACATCTTCAGTAAATTCAAGTAAATTCAAGTCCGCCATTTTCTTGTAGATGGACCTTGTTCTAGCAGAGGAATAAACAGCATGTGTTTCTAATTCACACAGGCCTCTACAATATCAATGATATCAAACATTGATATAAAAATATTGTGAATAGATGCAAGCAGGTTGAATTTATTTTTGGGATAAAAAATATTTTTTTTAAATACGTTTTATAAATCAGATATTAAAATAAATTATATTCAAAGTATATCGAAAATCAACAAATAAGAATAACTGCAAATATTTTTATTCACATCATGGAAATAATACTAAAATCAGGCGACAGGCTGTTTCATGCTAGACGCAATCGTCAGGCCGCCTGACGATTGCGTATGAGTGTTGACTTCAGTGTTCTTTTTTATATATATATATATATATATATATATATATATATATATATATATATATAATAAGCGGTACTAAATAATTCAAATTTATATTGGGAAACACTCAACGAAGTTTAAAAGATTTTATGAACACAAAAGAACTATAAAAATCGGAGATAGATTAAAGTCTTTATTCTCTAATATGCAAAATATAAAATATTCTTTTGATATGAAAGCGGCGAAATCTTTCAATTTACTTATCTGAAATCACGGAGAAGAAATCTTGAATCAGTTAACATGGTCGATCACACTTCAAATGTAAAATTCAATTCAAATCAAAAAGTAGCTTTTTCTAACATGTCACTTTTTTTGAGGTAACACGGTTCGCGGTAGGCGTAAAGAAAATAATAAATTACAAACCGGTTAAAAACCTTAATAAAATCTTAACGAAATCTTATACTTTCCATAACACCTAAATAAGTACCGTAATTTCCTATGTATAATACGCCTTCATCCATAATACGCACACCTAAAATTGTGCTGAAAGTGCGGGAAAATGCTTCTATTCACGCATAATACGCACCCATTGGTAATCAAACCCTATAAATTGTACCTCGCTAATTTCATTACGGTCAGCGGTTCCTACTCTTATTTATTAAAAATGGTTTTAAACATAGAATAATATTATTCTAATTTAGTTTTATGATAATTCTTATTTTATCTTACGGCGATTTTTTAAAAGATTTTTTGTAACTGTGCATAATACGCACCCCTGATTTTGCTTATTATTTTTAGAAAAAAATGCGTATTATACATAATTGTAAATGTTCTCTATTTTCTATTGTTAAACATAAGTGTCCTTTTTGGTTACATTGTCTCTAAAGCATAGTCGTTATTCACATTTTCGATCCATGCTCTTCTCAGCATCATTCTATAAAACCACATTTCTGTTGTTTCAAGTCTCTTCTTCATCTGTGGTTAGATTTGCCAGCATCCATTGCCATATGGGAGGATTATTATTACATAATAGTTCAGCACACATTTCTTTGTTTCTAATGATTTTTCTAGTGTTAATAATTTGACAGAAAAGGAGACAGAATTTCATTTCATAAAATTTTCTTCATCATGAAGAAAATTAAGATCACCTGGTACATGGTAATAATACCCCAAACTGAAAAGTACATTATATATATATATATATATATATATATATATATATATATATATATATATATATATATATATATATATATAATTTTTAGATTTTAGTATCCAGCAATAAATTCGTGAATCCATAGCCAACATGGAAATCGTAACATCACAAGTCGTCATTTTTCTGACAACATAGATGGTGTATTTGATACAGAAGAATTCTTTCATCAGATGACAAACCTGAAAGATGAAACATCTTCCAGATATGGCATGAAGATTAATAGTTGAAAATCTTTAAAAATCAGAAAGGATTTTCAACCAACATAAAAGATGGCGTGTCAGGAACTTAAAAATAGTGAGACTATTCAAATACCTCGGCTTTAACTATCAGAATGGAAACGGTACGGGTGTGTACGTATGGTTAGAACATCAACTCTGCATTTATGATACCGAGTTTCGAATCTCACTATAGTCGATTTGTCAAGGATGTGATTTTTTGACAAAATCGGCCTGGTCAGAGGATCCCAGCATGCGGCACCGCTGAAAAGCACCTGAAATGACATAACACGAACTGATTTATGTTGAGTGGATAGTTGCGCTAGTAAGAAATGACGCGCTTTTCATATACCAACCTTTTATTAATCCCATTTTTCTCAAACAAAATCTTCATATGTGGATTTTATTTTAAAATATTTCGTATGAACAAATCTCATTGATTTATTCACGGATATATCTTTATACATTTTATTTACTGTTACATATGTTGACCGCAAACGAATTTGTTTGATGAATTGGCAAGTAGGCCGGGCCGAGAACTTTTCTCCACACCTTCGTATATACGCATATATCTATATATACGTACTACTAATTTATATAACTACTAATTATTGGATATGTGCAAAAGCTTCCAGCGCTCTTGTTAAAAGATGAAGTCACATTTAAAATTTCGTTTATAGCTTGAAACACTTATACACCCATAGTAATATTTTTTTTATACAGACATACGCTTGCACCTAATTACACGCACGTCAGATAGATAGATAGATAGATAGATAGAACGAGCAAATAGGTAAATTCTATTTTAGCAACTGAATTAGTTGTCCCTATAAGGCTGTATAAACAGGAATAGTTGCTTTATCATATTTCGATGTATTTATTTACATCTTAAAAAGAAGAAAAAAAAGCAATCCAATATATTATTTGGTTCTTAGTTTCCTGGGGTTTGATGACTGATTTCTTTTATTTCTGATTCTATTGAATCTTACTTCCGGTCTGCTGAGTTTGGGATTCTGAAGTGAACCAATAAAGTCAGTCAACCGTTTTTCGATTACGAATGAATCATCTGGAATAGTCTGAAAGTTTCAGAGAACAATTCTGTCAAAAAACGGTAAATCTGCAACTTTTTCTCAGCGTATGATTTACTTTTACTTCAATTAATCTCCTTTTATTTTAACTAAATGTTCAGCCAATACAAGGCTTAAGATTCACTCAAGGTTATTGTATGGAGACAAAAGGAAGAGGTAAGTGTAGATTATATGCAGGAGAGATCACTGACCATAGACCTGAAGAGATTAAAATTGGTCAGGGAAGCATTCAAATTGCAGTCTGCTACACAAAGGAGCGTTACTAGGGAGGAAGTTGACCAATGGAATACGAAGGGAAGCGAGTCTTAAGGTCTGAACTGGTGGAACTAAGGAATGTAGCTCATCTGAACATTTGCCATGGAAATAGCGATAGAATAGAGAGAGGCTTAGCTGTAAAGGTTTGAACTGGTGGAACTAAGGATGGTAGCTCGTCTGAACCTTTGACATGGAAATAGCAATAGATTAGTGACAGGTTTGATACGTTACGTCTGTGGGAAAAGGAGTTTAAGGTGGAAAATCATTCACAAGGATATGTAAACACATTTGAACTCTGGAAATAGTGAGGATTGGGTAGATATGGCGGCAATATTCCAATTTTAGTTTGACTCTTGTAAAGATAGAATTTAAATGTGTAAATATATTCCACAAAACTTGTGCATAATATCTTTAAAAACTATTGTTAAAACTTGATTGATTTCGTCTATTAAAGCCAGCTAATGGAGGATTTATTACTTATGCATTTGGGGGTAATGAAATAAAATCGTTTACCTCAGAGCTATGATTAGTACTTTCATTTCACAGCCCAGTTCGCTAGTTTAGTGAGTTCAATACTAACTGTATCCCTTACAAGTGTTGCATTGTATCTCATTTAGATAGACTTACTAAATCAAGCGGATTTGCATTTTATCAGAATTGGCTATGCATTTATGAACAATGTCAGAGTTTAGGCTTCTGGTAAAATTACAAGATTTCATAATGGTGATTTTTTTTATAAGTGGATATGCAACACTCATGTGGAATATTGAGGCAGCACAATCTTCTTACTCCTATTTTATTTCGTGTTGTGCGAAACGAGTTGAAAATCAATGAAATATATTCATTTCATTTGTGTTTCAGCGACGTCTTATATATCAACTAAACATAATATCAACTAAACATCAACTAAACATAATATTTAAATCTCAGAAATAAAAAAAAATAACAAAACAAAAACCTTTTAATCAATCAATTACTAAATATTGTGATAATGATTGTGCGGAGGTATGCGCTTTTGCTTACCCTGATGTTAGTGATTTGATTTTTGTATTCTTGCTTGTATTTTGTTACGAATGCTGAAAAGAAAATCATATGAACATTGAAAGAGAAAAAGAAATGAAATGGTTTTTAGTAGCTGCATTTTTATTTTTAAAAATTTTAATGAAATGTTTTTTAAAAATATTTTTTCATTATTTTATAATGAAAGCAAGTTATTCAGTTTATAAACCCATATGTTAAAAATTCATTTAACATAAGACTTCGATTAATTTGAGAATATTAGAAGTACACAAAAAACTAAATTTAAATTGAAAATATAATTTGTGTTAGCTTAAGAATCAAGTAGCAGTCCGTCACAAAATAAAATTGCAAAATGAAGGAAAAAAATCTTCAACTAGGTTTTAAAAAGTTCTCTTCGCTCAGGTCGACGATTATAAACAAATTGTTTTTGTAATATTTATCGATGTTATATCGCAACTGAAAATCATTTTTCTTCCGGATTTCAAAGCAAAATCTTTGATTTTTGTGAATTCGTCTACCATTGAACTTTGGTTTCCATTACCATTTTTGACATTAACGCCTCTCTCCTTGATAGAATTTCTTAGTTATGGGTATTTATTTAAAATAATTCTTTAAGTGCCATAGTTTTGGTAATCTCAAAGTTTTAAATAACTACCAAAGTTACTGAATTTGTAGATTTAGAAATTGTTTTCCAATCCGAAATTTCGTTTTCAACGGCTCCATCTTCAAAGAATTTTAGACAAAAAGATAGTCTTCCAAAAGATTAAGGTGTTATAATCTAATAGATGAAGGATAAATGTGTAACGAATATTTTTTTTCAAATAAAGATAAATGCGTATTATTCATTATTCAGACGATTTAACATCAAACTCAAAGCTTGACTTTGGCAGACGTTAAGAGTAAATCATTGTTTGAATAATTTAATTTAAGAGCTTTTAAAAACTGTAATTTATATTCTCAGGCTCTAAACTAGTCACAAGGGAAAGTATTAAATTTGAAACTTCTTGTAGGAATTTCATTGCATTTAAAGTAAATAAAGAGTTTATTACTTTAACAGTTTTCATTGTCTTTATTGGAAATAACACTTTTCCTTTTCTGCAGTGAGTTTGTAACGACGAAACCCAGTCACCTGTTTGTTACCGACAACAAAATATCGTCCATATTCTGTAGCTATACTGAGACGAGAAATTGTTCCAAAACAAAGGTAAAATGTATTGCCCGAGTATGTGGGCGTATTCTTAATGGCGAAACCTATTTCCAAAAGCTTTTATTCCTTTAAACATTGAAAGAAGCATTTTCAGCGAACAAAACTACGTAAGTTGAAGAAAAGATATTGTCATGTGACGTTCAAACTAAGTCGATTTGGCAAAATAAGTGAGACGAAAGTAAAGTTGGTGAGTTCCGATTAGAATAACGCTGGACAACTTGTGATTAAACATTCCTCGTACATTATAACATGTTCCTGTTTGTAATATTAAAGAGCCGAGAATTTGCTCAAAACACAATGAAAGCCCAGGTACGTTTGACAGTTCTGGACAATATTGTGGAGCCCAGTATTCATCGACTTTATTCAGCGGAAGATGAAGTCGACCAGCATAATTCGGCACCTTGACAAATGGCAAGAGTTGCCGCAAACTGGTGTGAGAGTTTTTCGTAATGTTCCTTTACTTCAGTTCAGTGGGAAAATTGATCGTTCTTGAAAAATTGTAGCCAGAAGGCTGCGGAGTTCGCAAAAAGAGCAAAATCAAGACAGTCTGTTAAAATACTTTGCAATATATATCATGTCCCTAATAAATATCAACTGGTAAGAAAATATAACAAAGCAATGTTCACAGCTTTAGTTAATAACAAATTCGTTATACATTTTGGTACAATCGTCAACTGTATAAATAAGTCTAGGCTAAGTCTAGTTTAGTCTCGTATATTTTTAAATGGAAATTTCTGAGAACTTAAGACTAGGAAGATTGTGTAGCAAATGAGAATGAATTTCTTGCTTTGAAAATTAAGACTGAAATTGAATTTTGAACTCAACTTTAGTAATCATTGTGAAAGATTTAGAGAGTTACAGTGCTTAACTTACTCGAATGTAGGATTTGTGGCGATAAAGAATTCTGACCTGTTTTGAAAATCAGCATTTTTTTACCTAAGTTCGAACATCGATGGCTTACACCACTGGTAGCTAAGCGAGCTACATTTGTAGTACAGCAAGTTCGGTAATCACTGGGTACACCAAACTAATTGACTAGTGACAGAATTACATGAACTTTGTAAATACCTATTTAAGTCTCCATTTGTCTATATTTTTCACTGTCATGAATAGCAAGCGTTCGAGCCTAGGTAAAAAAAAAAAAATGAATACGGATATTCAAGATAGATTACCTATAAAGAGAACTAGTTTATAATAATTTGTCTCTTCTCATTTAGTTGTGTCGGGCTAAGATTAGCATCTATCTATCTATCTATCTATCTATCTATCTATCTAAAAGCACCCATATACGCAAATGTGTTTATGTATATGTAAGTGTCTGCGTGCGTATGTAACATCTTCAATAAAAGAACAGCCGTGAAAGAAGAAGCAGTGTCATGTGTGAGAGTAAAAATAAGAAAAACTAAAACACAAAAGACTGATCAACTCTCAGTGTTTATCATAAAATATCCAACTGAATAGAGTGGGAAATAAAATAATATTACAATAAATGAAATCATGAACCACTGATCTTGTCAGCAACTACAATTTATTTCGATCAACTTTGATTTTCAAGATTCTTTTTCAGAGTATTTCGTTGTTCAAGTAAGCAAGCTTAATATATTTTTAAAGTATGAAAACTTGATAGTATTAAAACCTAAAAATAATTGCAATACACTTATTTGAGAAGACATAATGCTGCCTGTGGCTTGACGTATTTGAAACTTTACGCGTTCCATTAACAAACTATGTAGCCCTGGTGAACAACCATAATTTTCCCCTTCTATATTTTCTGCAATAAAATGCGAAACATCGCCATTACATATGCGCATGCGTGGACGGGTTTAATAACTGGAGCAAAAAGGCGCGAAATATATGGGCTTAAGTATGTCCTGTTTTTCTTTTTAATACTGCCTGTAATATGAATTGCAAGTCGGATGTTATAAAAACAAATTTGATCCTGTCAAGACATTATTGTCAAATATTGTTTTCCTTGTATCTTCCTTTTATTTATTCTTTGTGTCTTTTTGTAATATTCTTGTTTTATTTGAGCAAAGGGAAGGAATTATTTCCATGCAATTTTTATGCTCAGAATAAAGAGATAATGTGTTTCGCTGTTGGTATGTCTTGAATATTAGCTCGATGTTTTTCAGCTTGAAGAATTGTGCGCAACGGTTTGAAACAGAATTAAACAGTTTGGGTGGAGAATAACAGCGGACAGCATCGAACATTTTAAAGGCTAGAGGAAAAGAACGGATGATGATTATCATGTTTTCTTACATGCACTGCAAAGACGCTGCCACACCTACGTACACACCCGGAAGCACAGATTCTCCCATTCCAACCCCGACACATTTACCGCTTTTGATTATCCCCTTTCATAGAAATAAAAAGACGCAATCTTTTGCTCTTTGTCTCTCTGCTTCACTTTCTATTCGACACGCACTGCACGCGGCCAGTTGTTCTTTCTTAAGCCTGCACCAGGACATACGCCTCAACTACAAAATTTGGTCTGGTCACGCATATGAGATAAACTAATGCGTGCATTGTTTTAAATGAAACCATATTCTCTATCATTTACCCTTATAGTCCTTATCTTTCTATCTTAATTACATTTGGGTTCCGCACATTATATATATATATATATATATATATATATATATATATATATATAAATATAAGATATAAAATCCGGTGTTCTTATAGATATTTTATTTTTACAAAATATATAAATTTACAGAGCATTAATGGTTGGAATGTGTAGCGAAAATAACCATATTTTAAATCAATTAATTTATAATATATATATATATCTATATATATATATATAAAATTCTGTCCGAAAAATACCCAGCCATTTATTTGTTGTTAACGAGAAAATAGACTACATAGGGCAATATCTCCTTAGTCCCCTTCAAAGTACTCGCCATCAGCGACTGTGTCAAGTTCTATTTAATCTTGTCCACAGTGGATTATCGGCAATTTTAGCTTTGAAATAATTATCTCTTTTTTTACAAGGTCTTATTTTCTCTGTACCGTGTCCCTCTCAAACGTTGGACGATCTTGGATCTCTACAACTTCCCATCCTTTGCAGCTCTTAATAAAGTTCGTCTTTTCGTTATTTCTCCAAGTCTCTGTTATGACAAGCATTTACTGAAACTCATTAGTAATGAAAAATAAAAATTTGCTTCTGTCCACTGTCTCTTTTGCTTTCAAAATGTCCTGTGAATGCCATTTTCTCCAGGTCCACTTTCTTCAATATGTGTCCTAGAAATATCAACTCTTTCTTTCTGATTCTAAGTATAAGCAGTCTTTTTGTTTTCATTTTCCTTAAAACTTCCATCTTTACTCACATTTTCAGTCCATGTGATTCTCAGCATCCTTCTGTAGAACCACATTTCTGTTGCCTCAAGTTTCTTCTTCATTATGTGACGAGATTGTTCAAAATTCATATAGGAGGAGTTCAGTACTTTTCTTTTTGTTTCTGACGCAATGTTACTGTTTTGTAGTACTTTACTTAGCATTTCAAAGACATCTTTTGATATTCCAATTCTTCTTCGGATTTCGGTGTCACATTTTTTTCCCTGTGTTAGAATTTTTCCCAGATATTTTAGTTTTTGTATTTGCCTAATTTCGACTACTCTAATTATTAGCTCGCGTCTTTGGCTGTTTCTCTTGCTGAGATTCAATCTGCCATTTATAGAGTAACCTCTGTCTTTTTAAGCCTTATAAATTGTGGAGAAATCAAGGTTACATTTTTTTGCTTAAAGACGAACGAGGAAAAAATACTGTATAATGAGAGCCAAATATCAATTTGGCATTTGTTGAAGAAATTTTTTTAATGGCAAACAATACATTCGTTGTTTTCTGAGATGTCACTCCGGAGATGAGGATTTTCTTAATGTGAACAAAGATCAACAAGGACGACAGACTGAAAAATACTCTGGAAAATTAACTTAGAACAATAGTTACAGTTGTTTTTCCAACAAAATTTGAAGTTTCTCCTATATTTACGTTTCATTATTTAGATGCAACAACAAGCAAATTGAACAAATTGATAAAAAAATCAGAAACTACGTTGTTTTGAGGTGAACTAATCAGTGCTTAATCTCACTAACCCCGCCCCTCTTTTCGTTTGAATTTCTGGGGTAGGGATCATTATTTACAATTTTTACACTCGGACTAGTATCCTCATCTTTGTTATTGTTACGACACCGTTTCGCCGGCATTCTTCAAGTGACTTGAGTCAACCTTCATGGAATTTCAAACTGAACACTTTATTTAACCTACAGGTGTAAATCGTTCTCTTTCCATTGCCCTGTCTAAGGAGATTTTGTCTTTTTTAATCATTTCACCCTAAGTAAGATAATAATGCCACAAAGACGCAAATGGTTACTGGGAATGGAAGAGAACGAGAAGAATTTAGTGTGGAGAAAGGGCAATAAAAGAACAGGATTTAGAAAGACAGAAGATGGCGATTGACGTTGCATTTAAATTCTTGAAGGCTGTAGGTGGTAGGGAAGCAATAAATCGAAAGAGAGTTTCTCAGGTGATTAGTGCGAGTGAAGAAACTATTAGAATAGAACTTAAGGTTACTTCTAGCTATTTTAGTAGTAAAATGAAGGAACCTAGTTGCCAATCTAGTAGTAGGCTTAAATTGACGCTGTTGAGTTAGCAAAGAGGAGAGATCATTGGAATAACTGCAATGGAAATCTTTTTCAGTACTTCTCAGTCTCCTCCAACCTTTTTCACCAAAATAGGATTTCCGCCGACAAAATTATCATTCAGTGGAATTCTTTTCTTGTTCTGACGATCTTGAATTTGGAATGTGGTCTAAAAGAAGAATTCGAATCGTGGATTTGGACTCAATCAATCTATACGAATTACGAGATGCCATAATAACGTTATGGAAGCAAATTTCGAAAAATTGCTTCTACAACTGAGGCGATTCTAAAGACAAAAGGAGGTCGAAACCCATATTAGACGAGTAGACGTAATAAAAAAAACAAGTGGGTGTATATTAACGTGTTGCGAGAATCACCACTTTTCACTTTCTCATGGGAATCCAGGTAAAAATAAATAAAACATGCATGCATTAACAAAAAGAAATTACATGCGTTAATGTCTACAAAGTTGAAAGGAAAAGATATTTATTAAGAATGTGCTTGTTTATGTGTGTGATATACACGTGTGTGTGTGTATGTGTGTGCGTGTGTGTGAGACTTCTGTAGTCAGTGAACCGGGAAAACGAATATGGCTCAGTGGAGACGTCCGAATCTAAATTTGTTACATCTTGAAGCCAGAGGAAGAAAAAGAAAGCGGAAGGAAATGTTCGTCTTTTTATAGAATTTGCCAAACGATGTTAAGTATCGCTGTTGACAGCGCCACCTAACGGTCGTTTGACGAATCCAAGTGTGGTTACCTACAAATGTAAGCGGATTATGTATTAATATATTTTCAAAAGCAAAGTATTTCATCTTCAAGGCTAGTCACAAATATATAATGAAAATCAGAAATTTGGAAGAATTTTGGTTTGGTTTGACTTGTTTTGTTTTACGGCATATCAACCTCAATGCATTGGTAATAATTCATTGTTGGTAATAATTTTTTTACAAAACTGTATTGCTGGTATTAAAACCTATTTTTACACTTTCATAGTGTTTTGATCCCAGGTTGAAGGTTAACCATTTGCCCATAGATGGGACCCTAACAGGTGCTACCACTCAGAGTGGACCTGGGAACACCAGTAATTAAGAGGTGGTTCTGCGCTCCTCAAAACCTCCCGATCAGAGGCCTTGCAGTTGGACGTAGTTTATCGTCATACCCAGGACAGGAAGAATTTTCGTTTTCATTTCATCAAGAACTAAAGTTTATACAAAAACAACTTGGAAAAGATATTGAAACCTCTGAAAATGTTACCCATTTCGCTACCACGTAGGCCTGACCTGAAATTCAAACTCTCCATACGTATATAGATGTGTCCGAAGCGTGCGGCATTATATCAATATCTTATTAGTGACGTCGACGCCCTCACTCCTCGCAGATAAGTTTTTGATGTAAATAAATAAATAAATATATCCTGTTTCAAACACAAAATAGAAAGTTGGCGCCTCGTTTCATTATCAAGTCAGAAACAAGGCCACGTTTCTTGAAAGCGTTTGTTGCACGCGTCTTTTGATTATTATTGTGCTTGAAAATCAATATTTAATATAATGGATTCGCACATCAGTTCTCGGCGCCGGAGGAAAATTCGCTTTCGATGTGCTCACTAAATTTACCCTAAATTAGCTATTTATGCGTGTGCCAATGCAGTTGAGAGGTGTTGTTGGCCTCAGTTATAAAGTTTAAGATTTTTTATACTTTTTACAAATATATCTAGACGTATTATTTGATGGGTATAGAATTTGACAGTATCATGTTTGTCTTTCTATATATATATATATATATATATATATATATATATATATATATATATATATATATATATATATATATATCAAAAATCTGGCCAAATTTTATACAATTTTTTTTCTGTTTAGATTTTCATATGTCGGTTTTAAGTCTATATAAACTAGGATATTTACTTAGTTCGGTACAGCAGGAGGAAAAACAAAAGAGAATGGATTGAGGAAGACTGTGATGCGACAATCTTCTAAAGCGGGAGGACTGTTCTCATAGAAAATCGGCATAACAAATCCTGGGTGTAAGTCTCAATTTCGGGGATCGGTGGAAAATATAAATTTATTTCAGCCACGTGTGCTTATTTAATTTTTTTCAGCTAAGTCTGTCTCAAAGCTGCAGTAAATGACACCCGGTGAGGATTGAAATAAATACATTAGTAAACTGTTGTTGCAAGTCGAACTGCTAATCATCACACTGATTTTAGCCTCGCCGAAATTCAAATGAGTAAGGCTGAACTCTCTGGATTAGCGATTTGACGATCGAGACAACTTCAATAACTATCACACTATACTCGATATTTGTTAAATTTCGTGTATAAAGCGTTCTCATACATAATACGCTCATTCACATTCGGCAACGATGTTCTGGGAAAAATCTCCTGTGTATAATACGCATAGACGTTTTGGAATTTGAAGCAGTTATATTCAGCCAAAACGCAACTGATAGGTTTTTTTAGGCATCTCACCCCAAGCAAGGCGGGAGTACCACTAGTACACAGGGGCTTACGGAGAGTGAAAGTAAGAGAAAAGAGGGGCGTTTAAGGAAAGGACAAAGAGAAGCACGGGGATCCAGATCAAGGCATCAGATAATGTCGATTGACATTACATTTAAAAAAATTTAAGATTATACTTATCAGGGAAGTAAGAGGAAGGGAGTTCCACTGTCGGGAAGTGCGAGAGAAGAACATGTTGGAGTAGAAGAGACGGTTGCATTTAACTATTTCGACAGTAAATAGATGAGGCCGAGATGCCAACCTATTACCACGCTTAAATTCATGCAGTTGGGGCACCAGTAAAAATAGCTTGCCAGAGCAGTTGTCATGAAAATATTTGTAGAAAAGACAGAGGGAAGCCTTAGCATGTCTGTGAGAAGGTGACTGTAGTCGAGTTGCTAGGTCAGGACCTATCACATTGCGTATCCGTCTTTGGATTTTGTCGGGAACCTCGAGATGAACAGTGGGGGCACCAGACCATATATGGCAACAGTATTCCATGCATGGACGAATGGTAGATGTGTAGATTTGAGGCATGGACTCAGACGAGAAAAACCTTCTGGTGCGACACAGAGAACCAGCGAGCTTGTCATTCTTGTGGGATGGCCAGTATTTTTCCTCCACTGAAAGTAAGCATCAACAAGCTGCTTAAATTGCTTCTTCGCAGAACGTAGAACTAATGGGGCACAAGCGACTCCGACAGGATTTTTTTGCTGACTAGGATTTTCCCTGACACGTAAATATATATTGGAAGCCTGGCAGAATATAATTAATACCATCATGACAAAGTCATTAAAAAAATGCTGCATTGTGAATACATTGGATGTCACCGAAAATAACATCCTTTTTTATTTTTAAAGAGGAACGATGAGAAGGCATTGTTGAACATGACCACATCGAAGATAGCGAATACATCTGACAAAATAGATGAAAATCTCATGGCAACGACTTTTGACACGAGCAACAGGTAAGCAGACTAAAATGACCTTTATATGAATATTTGATTTAAAAACAAATTCAAAGTTTGGTTAGTGATTTCAATTATTTTCTAAAGTTTAATTAGTTTGTACCATAGATATAACTTACTTTCGGACGTACAGTCGCTAATATGGCGACACACATACCTGGATAATTTTTATATTTTGTTCCTGTGTATAATACGCAAGTCTAAATTTTAGGGAAAAGCGCCGATTATACACGAACCCTTATGGAATTTACTGAGCTAAGTTAAACAAAAGACCAAACGTAAGTGAACATGTACAAAACTAATGTAATAGTTGGGAAGTGTTACCCTACACTAATATATTCGATCTTGGTCTGTTCGAAGATGTCAGAGTGGGACAGTGCAATGATGAATAGATTAGCAAGATTATCGACTTGCTGCAACGATACAGCGATGTATCGAGATTTTTAATAGACATCATTTCCGGTTATATTTTATCGTATAAGTTTTCCTCATAACTTTAATGTTGGAAGGAAACTTAACCATGGAAACTCCATAGAATATCAATGAGCAAAAGATCGATCCCTGTTCAGTGCCGCAGCAACAAAACCCAAGAAGGAAGTACAGTGATTGGATTCATTACATTGGAAAATAATCTAAACAGACTTGTTTACTAATGTGTTTTTTAAACTTTATCTTTGTCAGGAGCAAGGCCTATAATTGTGACACCTTGTGCGGATCGAAATCATTGCATTCAAGAATTGGCCAATGATACTGATTTTCTAACTATCACCCCACGCCAGGTTATACTTTCTTTCTTTCTTTCTTTCTTTCTTTCTTTCTTTCTTTCTTTCTTTCTTTCTTTCTTCAACCATTATCTCTTTCTGTCTTTCTTTCTTCAACCATTTTCTTTCATTTCTTTCTTTCTTTAACCATTTTATTTCTTTCTTTAACCATTTTCTTTCTTTCTTTCTTCAACCATTTTCGCTCTCTCTTCTTTCTTTCTTTCTTTCTTTCTTTCTTTCTAATCACAATATCGCCGTTACTGCTATACACCAATATATATGTCAGGATATAGAAGCAGCTTTCAAATATTCACAAGTGACATAATTAATCTGGTGTTTAGTCCAAATCACAACATTCCAGACGAATTTTTTTTTTACTTTCATTTTTTCTTTTAGTTTAATTTGTCGCTCTCAACGCTTTTCGCTACACTTAAAAAAAAAACCCCGATGATTTATGCATAAGTGCAACTATTTTCTACCGAAATAAAATTTTGTATTCACAAAATGACCTTCAAAAATGAAAGGAAGAAATAGCTAGATAAATATATTTTACTGTGGAAATCTAAAAATATAAATATATTTATTTGATTTAGACTGATGTAGGCATAAATATAAGTAAATAGCAGAAGGGTAAAGAAGAATATATAGCGCCATTAAGTAGGACTATGCTTAAAAATCAACATTTGAAATTCGACGTTTTTTTTTTTTTTACTTCAGAACCCGTATGGTTAGTATATATATATATATATGGATAATTAAATTTCTTGGGAAAATCAGAATAACACATTTTGATTTTAACAGTTTCATAAAGACGTGATAATTTTTTTTTCACGTTAAAAGTGTTGGGTAAATAACAAAAAAAAGAGAGGATAAAACAGAAACAGATGATATTCTAAAATATACGACAATGTTTAAAAGTTCGAATTTTATTTTGCTGATGAAGAAGAGACTCGGGGCAACGGAGGTATAGTTCTACGGAAAGATGGACCGATCGTGTGAGCAACGATGAGGTTTTAGAGAGGATGAAGACAAGGAGGAAGCTTATAGTTAACATCAGAGAGAGAGAGAGACAGCTGAAATCTCTGGGACACATAATGAAAAAGGAGGGCTTGGAGAATTTGCTATTCACAGGTCGAATAGAGGGAAAGTGGGACAAACGAAAGCAACGCGTGACATACTTGGCGGGCTTAAGCAAGTGGATGACAGAACATGGCCTGGGGGAAGTAGCAAAGGGACAAAGTTATTGAGAGCTACAAAGGATAGGGAGAAGTGGAGAGCCATGATCGTCTACGTCCTGAAGGGACACGTCACATAAAAAGAAAAGAATGTTTTCATCTGAAACGAACTATCTTAGTTGATGACATATAAGTTTTCCGTTTTCTCACAAAATAACTCCATAGTATCTCCCAGTTCTTATATGTAAAATTGAAATATTTGATATGTTAATTTATACCAAGACTCTGTTGACTATCAGTATTTGTACCTAAGCCATTCTCCCGCATATTATAAGTATATAACATCAAATACGGTAACGTGATCAATTCTTCTGGAAAAGTTCAATCTATGAATTCGTTCTTTATTTTCTTAAATTATAAAGTTATTTTATAGAATCCTTTCGAGTCTGGACATTACAGAAAGAATGTAATATAATGTTTTTCAATATTTTCATTACTCTCAAAATAGAAGAATTGAAAAGATCGTCTGAGTTGAATGAGTTATTGCCAGTGAGTATTTGTAAAATTTCTAAAATTTCTAGAGCATTAAAATTCTTTCTTTTTATGTGTTTTTGTCCTTTTAAGACGTAGGCGATCATGGCTCTCCACCACTATACCTTGTAGTTTTGTCCCTCTGCCACCTCCCCCAAACCATATTCTTTCATCCACTTGCTTAAGCCTGCCAGGTATGTTATGCATTTCTTTCCCTTGTCTAACTTTACCTCTATTCGACCTGTGAGTATCAGATTCTCCAGGCCCTCCATTCTCATTAGCTGCCTCTTCCTGATGTTAAGTATAAAACTCCTCCTTGTTTGCAACTTGTCTAAGACCTCATCGTTGCTCACACGATCAGTCCATGATATCCTTAGCATTCTTCTGTAGAACCACATCTCTGTCGCCTCGAGTCTCTTCTGCATCTTTGAGGAAATCGTCCAACTTTCGCGGAGGACAGATGTCACGTAACAGCACAGTATTCTTTTCTTTGTTACCAAAGAGATCCGCCTGTTTCGCTTTACTCTGCGCAGCTTTTGGAATGTGTCCTTGACCATGCCAATACATCTATGGATCTCAGTGTCGCATTTGCCGTCCTCTGGCAAAAATTAACTTTTTTAAAAAAATGTTTCACTGCAAACATTCGCACTATTATTTCTTGAATAAAGTTAAACCGAAATATCAAAACATGAAAAGTTTTTTCAATTTTTTTCAATCATCACATTTCCCTTAGTTTTTGTCTGAATTTCTGGGATGAAGAGTTATCATTATTTACACTATTTACATGATGATTATTGTTCTCATCTTTGTTGCCATTATCACAACTTTTCAGTCGTTATACCATTTAACCTTCATGAATTGTATCTCGATCTGGGTAACCTATAACGAATTCTGAATTAAACCCTTTATTTAATCTTGTAGATTAAATAAAGGGTTCATTTCGGAGTTCTCATTTTTCGTTATTTTACATCACGAATCCACTCAATACATAAAGAGAGATGTGACCTCATGCGTTTCAGGCCAATGCTCTAATAGCGGAATTTCAACATGATTCTGTATGTGAGCTAGAAATTGCCATTGAAAAACAATTAAAGGAAAGATTCAGTAGAATTTTGGGGGTTCAATTATTGTCACGATCTATATGCAAAAGTCTCTAAATTTTTATGTCTTATTAAAACATATTTGTCTCCGATACATTCAGTTTGGCAGAGCTGGGGATTTTAGAACATTCCAAATATTGTTTCAACTTATATATTAATAGCAGCTATCGGCCTTGAAATACATGGATACTGTAGATTTTAGAAGAAAACCTTCCGCGTTCTGAAGTGCATATTTTCCTTAAAAAGAATGCTTTATCGGAATTAGTTCTGTTGACTCAGCACAAACGCCATAATATCCTGAACTTGTGTGTGTGCGTTTTAAGTTCTTCGCTCTATAATTATTGAGTTGAGATGTCGTCAGCCTTGTACTATTGATGTCCACAACTATTTCGGATATCAAATCTTTTTACTATTTATCATCTTCCGTAATAACAAACTGCAAACGTTTCTCCGTCTCACAACAGGAGACAGAATCCATAAAAAGTGTCGTTAAGTAAATGCGCCGACATTTAATAGCACAGAAATTTATGGGTCTTTTGTAGGAAACACAGTCTTCGAATACACAACAGTTTGTACAATTCACGAGACGCGTTGGGTGTTATGAAAACCTCAGAGACGGAACATGAAGGTGTTCGTAATGATCTCACAGCCATCGGAAGAAAACTCGGATTCCGTTTACCCAGAAGAAGCCATATTAAGTTGACAGACAAGAAGATAGTATATATCACTGGAGCCATATATGCCCCGTCGCGTCTTTCTGGATACGAATTGCATACTTCCAACAAAATATTTACGCTTTCCTGGAATCTGATCAGAAATCTTTAGATTTTTATGATATTTAGTACTGGATAACGGATTGAGGAATTGGAGATCCGGTTTCGAATTCCAATCACTAGGGAAATGTATTAATCCTCCTATTCTTTACCCAGCTAATCATAAATAACAAAACAGGCTGGATCCTACAGCCTTGGGTGGACCGAGGACGACATACACCATATTCCGTGGTTTTCAGCGGTCGGTCAAGCGTTTGGAAATGGGCGCCGCCAAGCGCAACGAACACCCACTGAAAGGACCACGAATAATAATAATAATAAAAAAGCAACACCATACCGGATCGATACATCAGCCTGGAGGAGATTGTCTGTTTATACGATTGTTCAATCATCAGCCCCCACCCACCGACGATTAAAAAAAAAAGTACACACACACACACATATAACCAAGTATAGGATTGGTGTAGACTGAATCAAATTCTAATATTCAAAAACGCTATTCTTAAAAGAGTGCTCAATGCAGAGTAGAGCAAATATTATTTATTAAAAAATTATAACATAAACATATTATAGCATTACTACAAAAATAGCCATTTTCTTTCAACACTTCTGGTATCTTCTCAAGTGATGATGTTGAATGTAGAAGAAAGAATTTTAAAAAGTTCAAATCAACTAAACGCCCCTCAATAGGTGAAACGCTGTTACATAAGCCACAATGACCAATCAAAATACAAGCATATGATAATTCAAAAAACTTGACAACGAACTTTGGTAATAATTACTAATACCTTAATGTTAGTTTTAGACTAAAATACAAATCATTCTGATTAATATTAAATTTTGCTATAAAATTGAAATAATATAAAATTATTTAAAGAAGAAACTGAGGAAAATATACATATTTTATTATTTATTTTATGTTTTAAACGAAAAGCCAAATTTTCAGTTAAAGCAAACGCTAATCTAGATTCAAATTCAAATATCGTAACAACTTAGATACATTTGAAGGGATCTGAAACCAGATGATGTGGGAAGAAGAAGAAGTTTTACAAATGACAATGCATACACAATCATATTATAATATACAAACACGTAGACATATTTCGATATATAAACACACAAAAACACGCACCAAACAGGAAATATAATATCAGACACATACACATACAATAAAAAGCATATACAAGCAATCATACACATATACATTAATAAAGACATATACATATACATAGACAAACCCACTAAGATTCAAGTTTCAAATTATTAATAAACGAATGCAAACCAACTATTAAAATATTATTTACATGGGCAAAGATATATATAAAAAAAATGGTTTAATAGATAAAAGAGGGGTAGAAATGGAAAACAAATATTCGGCTATGAACAAAGCAAAGAAAAAAGATAATTAAACATATATATACAAATGGACAAAAACAATATATATATACATACGCACACACACACACACACAAACAAAAACAAACAAAAATAAAAAAAAAAAAAAAAAGAAACAAATTCAAATATTGGAACATGGAAAGTAAACCAGCATATATATAGAAAAGAAAACACATTAACACACAATTATATAGATATACCCCATATATACTCATATACGCATGAGTACACATGAATACGTACACGGACACAAACATATAAAAATGCATGTAAATAAATATACAAATACTTGTATGCACGTACACCGATACAGACACATACACACACACACACACACACACACACACACACACACACACACCCATATATATATATATATTGATGCATGTTTCATTAAGTAATATTGACAAGTTGTGTCTATTTATTTTAAGTAAGTTCCTTTTATATTGCCTGCTAAGATTAATAACATTAACATGGAAAGACAAAAGGAAATCATCGTATTGATACATGTTTAAATCCGATCTAAGCTTTCGGCTTACATAAGCCATTATCAAAGATGACAATTAAATTTCAATATATCAAACAATACACGGACGAAACAATAATGATAGTCTGTTTTTGTTGCATGAAAAATTTCAAAGCAACGACAAACTCGTGTATACGAGACGCGGAAGCGAAAATCGCATCGCAGCTCGCGAGGTCAAACATGACCACGTGAGAGTGAAAATGAGAAGAATATATATAATATATATATATATATATATATATATATATATATATATATATATATATATATATATATATACGCATGCACATACACATATATACACACATAGAATTAAATACAAACATATCGACCCATAAAGTTACATAGAAAAACAAAAATAAACCAACACACCAACCCACATGCGCAGATACAAATATCTAAGTGTATACGGCCATATACAAAGTAGAAACATACAAATTAACTAAAAAAATTAGCTGTTAATTATTAAGCTCACAAGTAATTCTAAAATCGCTATCAAACAAAAGTAAATTATATTTAGCATAGATAATCCATTTAAAAACACTAAAATATACACATACACACGTACACACACACATATATATATATATGTATATATACATTCACATCCATAAATACACATACATGTGCATAAACATATAAACAAACACATACATTACATCCATAAATTCCCCCCACACACGCACACACACAAACACATATATATATATATATACATGAACATATAAATACATCTACAAATACAAAGATAATCATATATGCATACATGCCTACATACTAATTTAACTACTAATAAGCCATCATCTCTATATAATGCCATACTGTCAGAGTCTAAGCACTCAAAGGTACTTTTAAATTGTATAAAAAACAATTACACAAGTCAATAAGCAAGAGGCCTTGCTGTCGGATGTACTTTATCGTCATACTCAGGACGACAAGAAGAAGACCCACCTCGAAAGTCACACAATCTCACGAGGCTAAGTGCAGAAGACAATAACAAAAATTAATATCACAAAATTTAACTATGAAAGAACTAATCTCGTTAATAACGTTACATATGTTTATTTGTCTAAAATCTGCTAGTGTCATAATTGACATTTATTCTGAAATTTGTGTCAATAAACATTGAAATAATGAATTGCAACCTATTTTTTTACAAATTACACACACACGTATATATATATATATATATATATATATATATATATATATATATATATATATAAGGTGACCAAACAAGTTCTTGCTGTTTTTACGTTGTGTGGGAAGAAGAAATGAGTGCATCACGTGCCGGGAAAGCGTGGGCATTTTGAGGGTGTGAGGGCATTGCTTTTGGCCAATACAGGTGCGTTGCGCACACACATCAGTGATAGCTCGTGCGGCGGCGAGGTAACATGGAGATGTCCAAAGAGCTCGTTCGGTGTCGTCTGCTTTATGACTAATGTTGCCTTGTCCGCATCCGCATCAAGTCGCCTAATACTTTTGGGAATAATACTATAAGTGGACGCATCTCCAGACAATTATTCTAGAAATTCAGGTCAGGAGATCTGTTCCTTTGTGATGAACCCCGTATTGGCCGGCCACATATCCTGGATGATAATACCCTGAAGACGGTCACAGAGGAGGACAACAGCCAAACCTGTGGTGAGCTTGCCGAAAGATTTCAGGGTTCTAATGAAACAGTCAGCCTTTACCTGCACCACGTAAGGAAGGCATACAAGTTGAGACAGTGGGTACTCCAGACAATGTCGGAAGTCAACAAACAACAACGAGTGACAGCCTGTTTCTCGTTCATTTCTCAGCACCGCAATGTACACGTATTTGATCGAGTGCTCACCAGTGACGAAAAGTGTGTCCTGTATGGCACTTCCAAGCGTGCCAAACATTTGTTGTCACAACGGAACCTTGTACCTCACAACACAAGATCACCTCTACACCCACACAGGATCATGCTTTGTATCTCGTGGACAAGTGGTGCAATATGAACTGATAGCAAAAGGCCAAACCATCAGTGTGCACCTGCAGCAGTTAGAATGTGTGTAAGGCACTGAAGCAGAAGGTCACAACATTGGTAAATCGCAAAGATGTACTGTTCAAGAATGACATTGCCAGGCCTCATGTGGCGTGGATGGCCAGTGATACAATATGGCGACTTCGTTGGCAGACACTGTGCCATGCACATACTCCCCGGATCTTGTGCCAACACATTCCCACCTCTTCCGTTCCATCGACAACAACCATGGTGGAAAATCTCTGCGTCAAAAACACCTAATTGTTACCGCCAGAGCATTGCGCAGCTGGAGGCACATTGGTAAAAGGTTCTAGATGCCGATCGGAATCACTTTGAGGACTAACAGTATGTCATACTTGCTGTACACCTTGGAAACCTCGGCGTGGTGTAATTGTTAGCAAGCTTGTCTTGCTAGATCACTGGATGCCCCATACTTTCGGCCTTGTGCCACATCTAAGCTACGCTTGGAAAATCTCTACTTGCTGTACATTTAAAAAAAAAACAAATCAAAACAGCAAGAAATTTTGGTTAACTTATCGTTTACTTTATGCACACATGTTTTTCGTTTTTTTTCCTTTATCATATTTTCAAGATTCCTCCAAAACAAATTTTATAGCAGTTGATATTTTTAAGGAATTTTAGAACTTGACTGACAGATCAGAATCAATAGCCATTAAGATCGTTAGTGCTCCACCTGTGGGTGTTTCTAAGGGAAGATCACCTTATGGAGCCCATCCACTTTCCGGTTGATTTGAACTCAGAGTTGTCCTCCTATATTTGTTACCAACCAAAACTACAGATTCTAGAATTCCCTGCTACCTAGGGTTTGAAGAGATGGATTCAGATCTTTCCCAGAGGTATTTATGCGAAAATGGGCGAAAGTGGAATTTGAGCTCGGCACCCCATTTCCATTTTTATATCCAGCACGCTACGCACACATCTGATGTATTTTCATATCTTTTTGACAACATTGTCATCTCTTAGCCATCATTATTAATGTATCTTTATTTCGCTTTATGTATTTTGCTAATTCTTTCATAACGATTTCATGATTTATATGTGATAGACAATTTTCATGATTCGTAGAATATATAATTTCTCTCGAATGTAAGTGATTTTGAATTCTCTTCAAAATTGTTACTGAATCGTCGTTCGAAAATATTTTCAAATTTATCTCGCAGTGTTTAACAGCTGAGTAAGAATATGACTTTTTTTCGTAATGTTTAAAATTATGTGAATATGAGCGTCTATATTAATGGCAATTTGGGGATTCATATCTCTGCTTAATGATAAATTTGAAACCGCATCGCTAGGCCTTTGCTGTTCTCTCGTATGTATTTCTATTCGCAAATTATCTTTGTTTGATCTTCATTAAATTCTTGAGGTTAATTCAATTTGTCCTGCTTGTAGCAATTAATTAAACACGGAGTACAAAACAATTGACAAATGTAATAAATAAGTTAGAATCAAATAATTAAATGAAGGCCTGAAGAATTTTAACTAATTGAGACGGTGGGAAAATTTCTCCTTAAAACTGCCTCCAAGATACGTGTGGGCCTGCATTGTCTCTTCTCACATCGTCTGGTGCTACAAATTGTTTAGAGTGGGGCAGGGAAGAGAATATCAGATTCTTTGTTTTTCTTCTTAAATCTTTGCCAATATCTTTTTCATCATTAGTCTATTTTCTTCTCCGTTACTTGCACCTACGGTGATGACTTTTCGTTTATTTCTTTTCGCTCTTCACTCTCCTCATCTATTCAGCCAATTATATAACCTTATAAATAATTTTTACCTCTTTCTAAGTACTCTTCAAAACACTGCTAATTACTTTTAATTAAGCTTATTTAATGAGGCCAGAGTTCACCGTTATATTATAGAAACATTGTTTTAAAATTATCAAGCGATGAACTGTCCATTCTATATATTGAGATGCGGATAGAATGCTTGGTTGGTATCTGTTAGAACTTGAAAAAATATCGATCAATAGACAAAAAGATATTGAACAGAAAATCTGTCAGCCAATTTTAGTCTGAATTTCTGCGATGAGGAATTATCAGTATTCACATTATTTACAATCGGACTAATATCCTCATCTTTGTTATGAAAACATTTTGACCGTTGTGTCTTCTAGACTTCTTCAGGTATAAATTGATCAGGGAATTTTGAACTGAACCCTTTATTCGATCTACACGAGCAGATTGAACTTGTGTAGGCGCATCTCATCTTTTTTTTTTATACTGAGTTTCAGTATATTCGTATTATCGAGTTCAGGGATTGAACTCACAATTATGATGTCACCAAATTCACTAACCAGCACTTTAATTCTCGAGGTTTTTGTTTCGTAGTACAATCATGAAGTTACAATTTGGAGGCTTGAGTCAATCAATTTAAATGTTGTAGTTAAATCGATATTTCTTATTGCTCTAAAAGTTATTTTTGTGACTACACTTGCTTGAGTAGACGCCCTGTTTTTTTTTTAAAAATATTTACAAAACTATTTTCTGTGATAGCCAGTGAAGAAAAGGTGGGACAGGTAAAAATGATTTTTTAAGTACGAGAATAAACAAAGAATTTCGGACATTAGATGGTACCAGTTCATGAAGTTAACTGATATTCGAAATTGAACACTTTATATGTACCACATCATCCATCTCTGGTGACTGAGGCAAGTAGTTTATGCCCCTGAGCTGTCTGGATATTGTTAGAGAAGGATCAAGATGTATATAAAAGGTGGAGATCATTCAGGTACATGAATATGTTGCAGAATTATGTGCATGTAGATGTGACATTGTTGACACCATTATTGCAGTATGCACATTGGTGCCACCAAATTGTTGCTGGTTTTGACTAAAGGCAATGGCAATAATATTTTGCATATTTAAATGACGGGTGTAAGGAAATGAAGACAATTTCAACGAGGTTATATTTTATGTTTTGCTTTTATATCGTTGTCGTTGGCCTTATCTCGTATCTAAGAATTTAATTTCTTCTTTAATGTCTTCTTAATTTCTTCTGTTCGCCTCCTTTATGATGAGATCCTTGAGGACTGAGTAGATTAATTCTTGCATGGTAGATCCGATGGCATTGACTGCATAATAATGTTGGTGGAGGACGAAATCGATTTTGTCGAGCTTTTCTCTCTTGTCATTTGACTTCTTCCTTTTCTCTTCTGGCGTCTTCGAAGTTTTTGGTTCCGATGGTGATGGACCATTGCCAGTTGGTACGGTCTGTTATATATATATATGAGTAAAAAGAGTGATATTACACTCGCATGCATGCAAAAGAAAGAAGATATTGATAGTTAAGAATTGTGTGGTTAAAACACGTGTGTGTATGTGTGTGTTTGTGAGTGTATGTGTGTGTTTGTGAGTGTATGTGTGTGTTTGTGAGTGTATGTGTGTGTTTGTGAGTGTATGTGTGTAAAGTTTCCGGTTGGCGTTGGTACTTCTACTATCATACTAGAAGGAAAAGTGAGACTAGAAAGAGAGGACAGAAAGTGTCTCGTTTTATAAGCGCTTAACAGCGCCCTCTAACGAATTTTGTCGAAACTGGCGAAGCTATGTTGAGATAACCCACAAATGTAATGATTGCTTGAGAGTCAACATTTTTGTAGTCTCATTCTTTTTCATATCATAATTCTGCCTGCGGAGATGCTTTACCATTATTCAGCAGATTTTTCGAACGAATATCATTTTTTTGTTATTTTGATCATTATAGATTGAATCTTCGAATATGCATATGATAATCGTCAAATATTTTTATTTGCTAGGCCACTTGTTGAAATGTAGCAGTCATAACAAGTAAGAAGAAGATATAGATAGAATTCAATTAAGAGAAAAAATATGCCTTAGAAATCCTGACTTTGAAGAGATTTCTGTAAGGAAATCTCCATATCGTTTGAACAAATCTCTCCGATCGACAAAAAAGGTACTTAATCAGTTGGATTTTAATCTAGCAAATTTGATATGTCTCCTCAAAAAAAGAACAACGTGTTGTGCCACGCACGAGTACAGAGTCTGTGAGAAGAAAGTTCCGTGTAAAAGAGAAAAATCAAAGGAAAAAAAACCCCAAATATGTTTCATTTAATTATCGGCTATTTGGTTGGTGGATGTCAAAACCACTATTTCTTACCCTTTCTTTACCTGCGTCTGCAAAATTTCGAATCTAAGTCGTGCTTCAGCCAAGTGGCGTCGGTATACAGAAGTTTAATGGCGTTCTCTATGATATTTGGGACCAGAATAGTTATTAGTTCCGACCACTTTGGATTAATCCAGCTGCCTGAAAGTCATCTGTTCCTGGAAATGGCGCCCCCAAAGACACTGCAATATAATTGAAGACTGTAGTCGCCATAATCTACACTAGTCTCCTTGGCCGTTACAACCGCTCTGGCAACGAGGATTGGTAGATTCGCTGGTGCACGAAATCACAAGTCATCTCAAAAGTTACAATAAAATAAGAAGAAGAAAAAAAGAAAGAAAAAAAAAACGGGGTCATTAAAGACACGGTGTCATATAACAAGTTGGCATAACCTCTCGTTTGCGTTTGTGTCTTGTCAACTTGTAGATTTTATGAGTGGGAGAAATTCTGTTACTTTACATGGCAATCAGAATTCGTAACTGATTCAGACAGTCTCATCGTCGTCTCTTCCCGCCAAATGTCTGTTGCAGATAATAATTAAGGCAAATAAGCAAAAGGAAGCGAGGAGAATATAATATCTATAAGCCAAATAATGTTTGACAAAAATGGCTTTTGGAATTATTGTTCACAATCAATAATGGAAACCAGACATTTAGAAATATGGTCTGGACGTGTGCATTTAGAAATATGGTCTGGACGTGTGCATTTAGAAATATGGTCTGGACGTTCTCACCCTGTCTTTCTAATGGTCTTTAGAATTTCTTCACTAAAAAAGCTACAAGAAACTAGAAACAATAAGATAAATAATTTACTTTAAAACGGACAATTGACTCACAGAGAAAACAACCGATAAATTCAAACCTTATAGAAAAAATAAGCGGCAGAGATAGTCACACTCCAGAAAAAGAAAAGTTATCGAACTCCATTGAAATATAGTGTATTACCGGGATTTGTCTGACGAGATGAAAGTGTCGATTATTGAACGGCTCAATTAATTAATCATCTCATTTTAACCTGCAAACATATATTTATTCTTAATATAAATTTTAACTTACAATATACATATATAAACGTATTTAAATACTAAAAAAGGCATGCATGCATGCATCTATCTATCTATCTATCTATCTATCTATCTATCTATCTATCTATGCTATGCTATGCTATGCAATATCATTCACTATATAATTGATACTGAACAAGTGATATTTGTAACTTTACAAATATTACATTATTCGGATAGTTATCATCTTCACTGCCATAATCACAACGTTTCGGCCGTTGTACGCTGCGGCCTTCTTCAAGTGACTGGAATTTTTCTTTAATATGTGTCTATATCTCTAAGATGAGGTATTATGATTACTTGCACTATTTATATTATTCAGACTATTATCCTCAGCTTCATTCATAACGTTTCGGCCGTTGTACGCTCCGGACTTCAGGTGATTGAAATTTCGAACCGAATCCTTTATTTCGTCCACCGAGGTAGATTGTACTAGTTCCACATGCCATGCCTCTTCCGAATGCCTCAGTTATTTCCCATTAATTCAACTCACCAAGTTTTGGTTCACCACTGCTGTGGCCTGGTATTGAACTCACAACTCTTTGGGCCTAGTCACTGGATCTAACCAACGTCTTTATTCACTGGTCTTTAAGGACACATGGCCCAGGGGATAAACGTTATGAATATGGCAATGAAGATGAGGATAACAGTCCGAATAATGTAAAGAATGCAAGTAATCATAATACTTCATCTCAGACATATAGACTGATATTTGTAAATCTTTCAGGATATACTTACATGATAAATATCGCATTATATATTTTTATCAGATGTATATCAACAGCAACTTATTTGGTAGTGCATAATTTTATCAAGTAAATCTGGTGTTCTTCACCCAATCGTGACATTCCCTTCGTTGGTGTGACATGTCCTCTTAGTAAACGTTGTTTTGTTGTCTCTCTTAAACACTGGCCATCCATTTACAGAAGATCCTAAAATAAATTTTTTTGTCTAGTTTTGATATTTGTTTTTTATTTAAACGTATATTTTGTTATATCTATATAAACACTGTTCTGCTAATGCTTTTAATTTAAAAAAAAAAAATAAAATTTACAGAAGATCCATATTTTAAAAATAAATTTTATATCATAATTATTTGTCTATAAGTTATTTTGATATTTGTTTTTTTTTTTATTTTTATATATATATATATATATATATATATATATATATATATATATATATATATATATATATATATATATATATATATATATATATAGAGAGAGAGAGAGATAGAGATAGAGAGAGAGAGAGAAAATGACACTTTCCCGATTATTCAATTTAAAACAACTACAATAAAAAGACAAGTTGAAATTTGCAAAGATAAATTCACTGTGCGTTTGAACAATTTAAAATGAGAAATTTACATGCGTCTCTTAATCTGTGAAGTATATCTTATAAAACTTTCAGCATATCACCTGCGTTCAGGTCTGTATCTATCCTCGATGTTTCAATATGAATGCGACAAATTCCTCTATAATTATACATAACCACAGATACTACACGTGATATTACACAGATACTACACTTGATACTACACAGATACTGCACATGAAAATACTTTGTAGAACTCTTACAGCTTCCCGTAAAAGGAAAAAAAAAAGGTGTCCCTTTCGTCAGGTCATTTTTTTTTGTTTTTGGTTTCCAGGACTTGGAATCCTGGAATAGCAGAATCTTCTTCATCCAAATTTCTTTCGTTTAGGTCTAACGTTTTACCAGTTTTGAGCCTAGAATTCAATCATTTATCACGTGACATAATGGTTAGCGCTCCGTTTGATTTAGTTTTACGCTTTTTGGTCAGACTAGAGTGACCACTCGAGGGCAACGCCTCGGCGTAGGTGATGGTATATAGAGGGCTGTGCACTGCTCAGACCACATGGCCTCCCCCCTCTCAGCGGTACCAACAAAATCAAAAGGAATACAGGACATTTGGTGCTGGTTTGGCAGCAGGCGTTGGGTTCTACTCCGGATTATTTTTATCTGGATTTACCTCTAGGCTCTTTTCTGTGTATGGATATAGTCGCAAGGGAGCGGAGGTTTAAAATCAGGATTTTACTTCCCCGAGATAGACTGCCATCCTAGGCTGAGGAGTTCAAGCTGACAGTGATCCGCCTTCACCCTTCTTAGGCTTGGAGCTAGACTGTTGTCAAAGGCTATTTGAGACGCTTTCCATGAGAGCATTTTATAGGCAGTGTGAGATTGTCTACACTACTACAACATTCATCTTTGGATAGTTGTTCAAAAACAAATAAATAGTAATAAAGAAAAACCCGATAACTGTGGGGGAAAAGCTGAAAGAAATAATAATAATAATAATAATAATAATAATAATCAGTACATATATAACTACAAATAAATATAATAATCATAATATGTATAATAAGTGAAATAGGAATTGCGAATTAAATTGAAGCAATGTTTACGTTTCTTTTAGTTAAACTTAAAATCCGGTAAGTTTTTGAATTTTGAAAACCGTCTACTTGGAGTTCGGAACACTGGAAAATAGTTCAGCACTAGTGAATATTAATATGTAAATAAAGTAAATTGATTAGATTGCAGCCTGGAGAGATGACAGTCAAAGCTTCAGAAGAAACATTTCTGAAAAGTTAGCGGAATTACTTAGTATAAAGTTCAAATGAACTTTATAATGCACTAGGTGAATTACCCGCGCCTTGCGGCGTGTCACACATTTATTTTGTAAGAAAATGATGATTGATTTTAAATTATTGTTATAATTTGTGGAGAAACATGATGCATTTCAATGATCTTGCCGATGTGGCCTCCATCTTCTGGTTTTCTCCTTCTATATTTTGGACAGAGTCATTTCCTTGTTTAAATTTAAATTTAATTTAAATTGAAAGGAAAAAAATTCAGTCGGAGTGTTTTCGCACCCCTACCCCCAGGGACACCTTTTTGATCAAAATGAAATATACTTATCCAAGTACCCCCCTATCTCCAAAACTCTAGGAGGAGTTCGATAACAAACAGACAGACAGAGGTTACAACTTTATAGATATAACGCATACAAATATTTATATTTCTTTGTCAATTTCAATATAATTCACTTCAATAAATTTGCGAAGGACATAAAACCTATGATATCAGCGGCGGCGGCGGCGGCGGCGGCGTCGGTGGCTGCGGCGGCGGCGGCGGCGGCGGCGTCGGTGGCTGCGGCGGCGTCGATGATGGTGGTGGCGTCGGTCGCTTTCTTGCCTTTTCTAGAATCACGTCAACTCACATTACATTTAGAAGATGATAATCATTACCAGTTATTACTAATTATCACCCCCGGCTATGGATTAAATAGTTGGTTATACTGGTCTCTTTAGCCTTGACTGGCAACCAATTGATAACTAGGAAAACTCTGAATTCGACACCGTGGAAAAGGCAACGGGAAACCACTCTGCCATCTTTCTCAGGAAGGAATGGCAATTCACAGATGATAAAGAAATATTTATGGAGGGTCGTGATCGCCTAAATCCTAAAGGGATATGACATAAATAAAATAAAAAAAACTTCATTTTATCGAATTTTTAAATATGAATAAAAAATGAGTCGGACAAAAAATTCTTGGAAAGCCTTAATAGAAAAATGTTTAAAATATTCATTCGTTTTTTAAATTTTCTTTAAAATATACGATGTGTATCTGAAAATATCTAAGTAAGTTGGGCTTAGAACTTTTCCCCGCCTCATCGAAGCTATGTCAACAATAGGAAGAAGGGCAGATAACTCTGATATTATTTTGGTGAACAATAGCCGTTTACTCGTCTGTTCCTTTTATTAACAATATAAATTGAACTCAACGTAACTATTACACTCCTGGGCGCACACACACACACACACACACACACACACACACACACACACACACACACACACACACACACACACACACACACACACAAAAAAAAACATTTGTGTATCATATTTCAGTTAAATCTATCCTTCAATTTTATAGACAAAACAGTTTATCCACTTCCCTCGAGTCTTCTTTATTTAAAAGTTTAAGAATATTTGCATCATTGCTTTTAGAAAATTTCGCTAATGGCAAATAAAAATTAACATTTCGTTTTAAATCAATAAAAGAGATGAAATAAAATACTGAGATATAAAAAAATAAACGTGAAAACAATAATTCATTTTACAATGGATAATTCCTGATACAAAACTAATTTACCGTTTAAATTCTTATAAAATTTATTTTTGCATAATTTTTTTGTAAAAACATTTGAAGAAATTTACATCATTTTCGCGTGCAATTCAACAGCATTTGTTATTTTATAGGAAATATTTATTTTTTTATTAAACAACCAACCAATTAAATACTCAATTATATAAGAGATAAATTGTTTTGGATCCAAATAAAAATATATATTCCAATAAAAAAATAAAAAATTTGATCTAAAGTCCGATATTTTCTGTTACAATTGTCAATGGATATGACATAGTTATTGCAGGCGTGGGAGAGTAGTTTGCTCAAATTATCCCCCACTCACAATCTCCGTCAATCAGCAGGAAATAAGACAGGCAACACATTAATACGAGAGGCAACACATTAATACGAGAGGCAACATAATGCAGGATTAATATTCACTCTTACTTAAGATCAATGATTATAAGAGGTTATAGTGAAAAAATAAATATCTGTTGTGTAAAATAAATGTGTTTTTTCATCATTAGGCTGCCGGCCTATTGGTGTAGATCTACGCGTATGCATTAATAATGTTTGGTTTTTATGAGAATAAGTGTTTATTCAGTAAGAAATAATACATTTACTTTTGTTGATTATGGTATCTAGTTTGGTCTCTGTCAAGGTTGACACTAGCTGTAACAGTTTTTGCTGTTACTTGCTGGGCGTGTTATATGTTTATATAGAAACAACTTTACTCATTTAATTACTAACATTTTCTCAGCCTTCTACTGTGGCATGCCAGTGATGAGCCATTTCATCAAACTATCTGGCGATAGAACAGAAAGTAAAAAGAAGTCGATTTATACACGCTTCAAGGTTCAGAGAATGTTCAAACCAGAATTTGAACTCAGTTCCCCAGTTTTGTGGTCATTCTCTGTGTGTGTGTGTGTGTGTGTGTTGATAATCGTTATTCCTTTTCACACACACACACACACACACACACACACACACACACACACACACACACACACACACACACACACACACACACAGATGTATTAGGTGTATGAAAAAATACTAGCATTTTTGTGATAGTTTTAGTTTTGATGACAGGTGAATTTAGCAGGCAAAAAGAAAAAAAAGAAAAGAACTCAGTGGAATGCATCGTTGTGACGAGGGCAAAAGCTCAATCGATCTGGTATTACGAAAAGCTAAGTGATCGTTCACAGATAAGTCAGAAGTTGATCTCCTTCGATAATTAATCAATACGGTGTATCGTATCTCCACGCTGCTTTGATCACCCGATAAGATAGAGATTATTGACCGATAATTTAAATATACTGAATGGCTCCTTTAAGAGAAACATGCACCAAGCCGATAATAATAGAATTTTAAGAATGAGAAATAAATATTTGTTTCGAAAAATATGTTTAACAATTCGGAGAGCCGAGTTCGAATTACAATCGAGTTTGTTACAGTCATTTAAATTCAAATAACCTTGGCAAAGGTATTAATCCATCGATTCCCCCACCAGCTATAGGTAAATAGCAGTGCAGACAGGGCTTTATAGCCTTGATTGGAAACCAATCTAAGAGAAGAATAACTATCAATTAAAAACTAGAGGCGGGTCGTTTTCAGACCTTGTGGAATGTTCATCAGTTGTCTTTCTTCGGTCCTTCCAAAAAGTGCGTTTGCTTCTGCACATGACATTCACCAGAATAATGTTATGTGCAGATAGTCTGGCTGGTCTGTTATAACAACTCAACTGCTGCATCCTCATGCATAGAAATAGACGGGAATGTCCATTAGGATTGCAATATGCATATTTTTTCTTTAATAAAATTTCTCATATGTTCAGGTCGGTAAACGAAAATAAATAAATATACTATTCAATAAATAAAAGCGCATGTTCAAATATATTCTTCCCCTAAAAATGTGATAATATATATATATATATATGTAAGGAAAAGGCCAACACTTAATAATATTAACTATGAATACGGCCACAATGTACTAACAGTGTTCGGAAAATAAAATATCTCTATAACGCTAAAACATACACACAACCCACACACCCAATGAAATTGAAAAAATAAGTTAATCCTTGATAATGGCTAAAAGTATAACCGAAAGCGCCCGGAATTATAGAATATTTGGCCAGTTTCTACCACATTCTGTGTCCCAAAAAGAAAAAAAAACTTGTTCAAACACAAGAAAAATTAAATAAAAAACCTTAATCTTAGTACCCTGTTTGTCGTCTTTATTGAAAAATGTATAAATGAATGATTGCTGCCCTCCACCACACACACACACACACACACACACACACACACACATATATATATATATATATATATATATATATATATATATATATATATATATATATATATATATATATGTCTGTGTGTGTGTGTGGATGGGTGTGAAGAATGGACAGTGAGGTCAACATTGAGGGAAGACAGTGTTTCATAGTTGAACGCAATCTTCTGGTCATGTTTACGTTCAAGCACTATCTCTGAGCACTCTGACAGATAAATATACCATACCTTAAAACTATATTTTTATCATATATATATATATATATATATATGTATGTGTGTGTGTGTGTGTGTAAAAGAAAACGCAATTGTTTCAGAGGTAGTAACCGAATACACCGTTAAAAATCGATTTTTCTCGTGAAGACTACTAATAAGTTTTGTCCGGATTTTTGAGGTTAAGAATTATCATTTATATAGACTAATTTTCTTGGACTTCGTGGTTATAATTACGTTTCCAGCCTACTTCCGGTACATGTCATAGATGGCAACCTTTCGAAGCATTACACTTTATTCAATCCAGAGGGGTAGATTGTTCTCATTCTCCTGTTCAGGTCTGGGGACATAATTCGTATCAGTTAATTCTTCTGATTTTACTGTTGTGAATTAAATCCTCACTAAATGCTCCCTGTCCGTTGCCTTGTGTCATACTAATGTAAGGTAGTGAATAAAATAAATCATAAGATTAATTTCGAAGAAAACAACTCCATTTTTGGATTACTTGGGAAATATATTTTCGGTGAATAAAATATGCGATAATTATGTGCTGTAAATAACTTAGTAAGAACGGAGATATATCTGTACACTGACATAATATGAGAGTCTGGTAAGAAGAAGAATTTTACGTCTCGAAGCACAATTCATTTGGTGTGTTTGCCTTCCTACCTTCCGGATTCTTTGCTCTACTTCAGACGTGTACAGGCTTACATCGGAAATAACATACACATTAATTCTCATTGTAAAGGTGACACTGTAGTAAAATGATATGGCGTCATATCAAGCATTCAGACAAATAACTGCAATAATGCAGCATGTCGTCCATATTCTTTTTTTTTTCTTGTCTTCCCATGATTCAAGATATACGAAGTAAAGTCAATGGATGTTTTCAGTTGCTGATTTAAAGTGACTGATTCGATATTCTAGTTTTCAGTTTCCGCAAGAAAGAATCTCTATGTTCTTTTTGTTAGAGTTGAACTTTTATCGTAAATAAATTACCGTAAATAACTCACTCAGTGGACGGCCAATTAGTATTTAATTAGTTGACGTTATGGCCTCATTGCCAAATATTATGTATGTTTAGTCTTCGATGTTAATTATAACATTAAAAGTTCAATGTTCAACGGATCAGTCTTCTCTCATTAGAGAATTGTAAATGATCACCAAAGGGCAATATGGCTGCCCTATATTAGTAAGACAGATGTAGCTATACTGTTTTTCTTTGATGAAGCAAGTCGTAAGATCCTGAATTCGTCCAAGGTTAAACACAACTGCTTTATAGAAAATTAGCAGGCTTCGCCCGCTCGCTATCACTTTGCAAATTAAGATATATTTACTACTTGAAATCTTTGAAACAAAAATTTTAAATGAACATTTCATTCATAAATTGGCTTCTTATAGTTAAGGAAAGTTTTATAAATAGATGCCAACTTGTTGAAGCCCAAGTAAAATGCAAATTTCAAACACTTTTCTGCACTATATAAGACGATATTCCAAAACAGAACTATTTTTGATATGAAAATCAAAACAATCCTCGAATAAAAGAACAGTAATGAAGGATAGTTAATGAAATAAATTTTTTTAAAATCAATAGGCAAATTAGTTAGAACTTAAGAATGATATTGTCTAGAAGTAAACAATATATAATACAGATATTGAGCTTTTAGTGTGTGAACCGCACTCTCAAGTGGTTTACACACACTGATACTTACCCGGCATGGTATCACGGCTATGACTAGCTTGTACCGACTCTGACCAGCTAAGACCAACTCTGATTAGCAGACCAGCTCTCTGATCAGCTTGGACAAACAATGACCAGCTAACACCAGCGGCCCGAGTGAAGGCAGTCGAGTCCTCACGTTAAAAACCGACCTAGTGTCGCAACCTGACTCAATCTGTCGCAAGTGGGGGGTTGGTGAAGTAAATAAAAAGTATGTAAATTGCAATCGAGTAGTTTGTAACACCCTATTTATCGTTTCTCAGTTGCGTCTCTGTTTTGGGGGAGAGTGCACGCAGGGGCGACTCCGTCAAAGGACAGATTCTAACGACATTTCTCGGAAGTATTCCATGTATATTTTGCTATTGCTGGGAGTAATGGTGAGCCCATTGCTAAGCCTTCATCCTGTCGATATATGTCTGATCCCATTCCGAAGTCTGTTGTTTGTATACCGAAAGTCAGCATCTCCATCAGGTTATCTATTTGTATACTGATACGTTCTCCTAGGGATGAGTCCGAGGCCAGTCTGTCCCTGATTACCGATAGTACCTCCTCCGTCGGTAGATATGGTTTTCTATTTAAGACATTGTCCTTTGGAAAATGTCTTGGGTTTGTTTAATTTATCATATCTCGATGGAAACAAGCTTTCTTTCAAAATCAGATAATTTTTATTTCTGTAAAGAATACATTCCGGTATGAGAAAATATAGAACATTTTTTTAGTTTTGTGCAAAGTTAAAAGCGTAAAACTGGTTTCCAACTCAGTCGCTGCTTTTTCCAAACGATTATACCATTGAGGATCGAACTCACTACAAAATCTAATGAACTGTCATACTAACTTGTTAACCATCATCCTAATGCAAACGGGTCAGTATACAAAATAGAGGTGAGTCGATTACAAAACCATACGAGGGAGGCATACAAAGAGGAAAATAAATTGTCTTATTACTTGAAAATAATTCTTTTCAAAATAAATAATTTCCTACGAAAAGAAAAATGTTTAAATTTTCAGATAAAAATCAATTGTCTTTAAAGAAAATGCTTTATATTTCAAATGAAAATAAATATTTTAACGTAAATAAGTTAATTTAGAAGTAACTTTCTAATCTTCCAGATTTGGTAGAAGAAAACATGGTTAATAAAGATGACAAGTTTCGGATTTGTTGAAGACACTCATCTAAGCAAGAAAGAAATGAATAGCGATTGATTCATTTAAGAAAGATCTGTAATGTGAAAGCATAAGAAATAAAAATGAGAAAACCGGTTTGTTAATATTGATTGATAACGTTTTAGTGAAAAGGGCCTTGTAAATTTTATGCACTTACAATGGGGAAATGTCTGGGCTTAATCTAAAAGCTAATATACAAAATATTGTTTATAGACTTTCATATTTGAGTATCTGTTGGCCTATTATCAAGTAAAGATTAAAAAAAGGGGAAAATAATTAAAAAAACGCATTCTAAAATTTCGCTAACCCCAAGCCAGATAATGTCAGAGATAAACAGCTTTTTGAAAGCGACCAGGTCCGAAAGCGACCAGGTCCGAAAGCGACCAGGTCCGAAAGCGACCAGGTCCGAAAGCGACCAGGTCCGTAAGGACAAAGGTTAGTGTTTTTGCGTGAATATATCTCCGGTTATGCATCCCAAAGTCAAGCTATATTTGATACTCAATAGCAACAAAAGCCGTATAATGAAACCACATTTATTTTAGGATCAATGTCACTTCATCTATTGTGCTGCTAAACATTGTGATCACGGTCTGGATTGATGGGTGACTGGACCCATTTCCTTGCATATAACTCCTAGCACCGAAGATTGAATGGACGTGAATTTTCACAATCATATCACCTCCATTTTGTACCTCTACTCAGTTCTTATGATTGGAATTCCTTGTCCTTCTATGCCTTGAACTTTGTAACGTCCGAGAACAAGAAACTTACGTTTACCCTTTTTCCTTCATAGCGCAACATTGTTTTTTAATTTGGTGATTTTTATCCACATGGATTTATTGTGAAATAATATTGATTTTCCGTAATATTTTATAATCCTTAGTTCATCATTAGAGATATTTATATATTATTTTCGCTGGTTCCCAGACTGCATGAATTTAAGCGAGCTACTAAACTGGCATCTCGGTCCCATCCTTTCACTGACAAAAAGGCTAAATGTAACCGTCTCTTCAACTCAAACAGCTTCTCTCACACTTCTCGTCTGTGGAACTCTCTTCTCCTTGATTGCTTCCGTGTTAACTATAATCTTCAAATATTCAAGTGTAATATCAATCGACATCTGATACCTTGATCTTATTCCCCGTCCTTCACTGTATCCTTTCCTCAAACACGCTTCTTTACTCTTGTTCTCAATCCTATGTAACCCCTTACGTGCTAGTAGCACTCCTGCCTTGCTTGGGGTGAATTGCTTTTAAAAAAATAACTAAATATAGTTATTTATTTAATGTTTTAGCATATATGGTTGTGTATGTATCTATACATATAGATAAACACACACATACACATATATATGTATTAGTTTTCATTATATAAATTTTTCTAGATTTGTTTACGTGTATAAATAATTGTTCTTTTTTAGATTATTTACCACTTATAGTTATTTTTTAATGATTGCATGATTTTCAAAATTCTAAATTATTATATACCGTCATTCAATTTCAAATGTAACACGTCCATCTTGTGAGCATTTCATAATTTTTGAAATGGAAATGATTTTCTGTGTTGTTGTTATCTTTATGAAGAAAGAGGAAAATCTTTTGCTTCAGTCGTTTTATAAAATGTTCTATATTTTTAAACAGTTAAATTTTATAATTAGGAGGATTCAGTGTGTGTAGATATCCAATAAGTAGATAAAATTATTTACATTGAAATTAAATGGATACAAATGTGTTACGCTTTATATGTGGTTGATTATTAAAACTCTATAAACTTTAGAATTAAATTTTATGTTTAAGCGATTCACCGGAAGTGAAAGACAAGGAAAAGGTTTTAGGAGACGACAACCCAAACTTAAACTTAAAAAGATTAGGAAGGAAGGTGAACAGAGCGATAGGCGAACATATCTACTCATATAGAGGAAAGAATAAAGTAAATAAAATGCCAAAGTTTTTAGGCGGAGACATTTGAAGGAACCGGAAATCCAAACATAAACAGGAAACAAGGGATGAACCTCTACTCCTGTTCAAATGATTAGGGAGGCGTGTGAACCGGACAATAAGCGAAATAGCAACCAGAAAGTTGCAACTGACATTTTTATATATATATATATATATATATATATATATATATATATATTATTAAGAAACATGGTTTGGAGAATTTAGCAGGATATATCGAAAGTAACAGGTAACCTGCTTGATAAGTTCGTGCTAATTGATGGAAGAAAGAAGTAGTAAAAATCTAAAAAGGGATCTGCTGCATGTTGTGGAAAGGTAAGATTGCCTGGATTCCGGAGATTAAAGCATAATTTGAGTAGGAATCAAAAAAGAAAAAAAAAATACAACATTCATCGTTTCATTTGCTTGTACATAAGGAAAACGCATTTGTCTTCTGAAATATATCGCAGCAAATAAAAATAAGGCATGAATTCATTTCCCCAATTATAGGTTAAATATCTGGGAAAACTATTTGGTTAAAATAGCAACCAGTCTAGGAGTCTTAAAACACTGAATTCAAAAACCAGCCTAAACAAGGATAGGTTTCGCCAGGTTTAATTGCCAAATACATATCATTCATGCTATGGCTGCACTATGTGTAGTGTTCTTACGACCCTAATGTATTACGAAACTCGTATGATGATGATGATTCAAAGAAGGATTTTCTAGTCTATTATATATAATATTTTACATGGAAACCTCCGCGTGTTGTAATGGTTATCAAGCTTGTCTCGCTAAAAAACCGTTGCGACTGAATAGTGAGTTCAATCCTCACTGTTTGCCCCATACTTTCGGCCTTGTGCCACATTTAAGCTACGCTTGGAAAATCCCTATGTAACATTTTACATTTTCTTCTGATGTTTTCAATATAATTTTACATGACCTCAGAGTTTCTTATGCGTAAATATGGATTACAGTCAAATCACAGCTTTAGTGGAAAAGATTTAGTGGAAAAGATTTAGTGGAAAGGGTTAGAATGTAAGTATTGCTTAATTTTGAAATGTCAGTAGAAAATTTTCGCTACGATGTTTTGAAAAATAAATAAGTTTGTCTTCCTTGCAATTGGGAAAGACGACGGTGCTTCGGGCGTGGGTTTATCGCTGATGTCAACAATTTGAATGGCAAAAGATAAATCTCAAATATTGAATTTTCTACGTGGCATGTGCTAGCACTTTACAGAGAGAAGATATTTGCCAGATTTAGTTGAGTGATGACAACATCAACTAGCAAGGAAATCTAGCATTGTCCGCCCGATATTTAGAAAAATGCTAAAATGACAGAAGTAATTTTTATTAAATAGTGCAAAAATGACATGTGCATAAATTACTGTGTAGGAAAAAAGAAAGCGATTATCTACCTTTCGTGGAGAGATCATGTGGATCACGTGACGGCCGCGTAGTGACGTCACTCCATACAATAACGAAAGCGGAAGTTAATTTGAGTCGGTTTACAGCAGCCGAGCCTAGACAGTGCTTTCCTTAGCCAGGTTTCCCATGGTCCGGGTAGAGTCTAAGTATGTCGACCCAGCGGCTTAGAAGTCCATGGTGTCGTTTTTCTTTGGGAATATATCATTCCCAGATATAGAAAGAAACTGTGGCTCACAGTCCACAATTTGGGGAATCTCAAGATTAGCTGTTTCCCGTTCGTGGAATATGTCCTCACCTGGGACATAGTAGATGAATCCGGCCCGTTTGAATCTAGCGCCCTAAACATGGCTTCTCCAGACACAGGAATATCTCCATATTATATCTAAGACTCTTCATTTTTGTTTCTCCTTACACTCTGCTTTTCTTTGTAGATATATGTTATTTCCTCCGTGTGGGACACGTATATATATATATATATACATATATATATATATATGTATATATAAATTTATGTATGTCTTAGTGATATGAAACTCTCTCTGAGAACAAAGCATGTTTGTCATTACTTTTCCTTTCAGACATCCGTTCCGTCTATGAAATACGGTGTTATTATATCATGGATATAATAATGCGCAAAATAGGGGAAATACAAATGGGTAAATAAACCTTTCTTCACTAGCTCCCTCCGGTTACAACTGCTTAATCTTGCCCCCTGACCTCTCAAGTATGCGCTTGTGCATACGTACACACCATGTATATTTAAGTTTAGTCGGTTATGAGGCGGATTTTGATGAAATCGAATCATGTGTTGTGAATAGTTTTTTTTATTATTTTTATTAAAGAAAAACAGGAATAAAACTTTACTGCGGTTTCACTTAATGAGAAACAATTTTAACTTTCCCTTTGTAGCTAGATTTAACCAAGACTGAATTCAATTGCCGTATTTCACTCTTGTCAGAATTTGCAATAATCTTCAGCCAATTTCCAAAGTAATAAAAAAAAAGAAATGCCTCCTAGTTTAAGTAAAACCATATGCCACTGTTTGGTCTGAGAGGCTGGACATTTGAAAGTGTGTATTTGATTAACGTTCTGTCGGAATGAATTTGAGAAAAAAGAAGAAAGCAGGTGAATACAGACAGATGCCTGGAGAAGATAGAGTTATGGTTGCCGAAAAGAGGAATCGAAACACTTTATCCTATAGAGAGAAACAGAATGAAAGGAAGATAGAATAGAGAAGAAGAGAGTAGAGGAGAGAAAAGGAAAAAGAAAAGAGAAGGGAAAGTCGAGACAGATGTCGAAAAATAAATAGTGAGAAGTAAATAGAAACAAAGGGCTATATATATATATATATATATATATATATATATATATATATTACACACTACGAAATGGACAAAGTCCAACATTTATTTAACATTTATTGTTATACATTATTTATATAGACATTAAGTAAATGCTCTGTTTATAATAAACAGTATTAACAACATTTACCGGCCTGGACATCCGAGAATTTTCCATAAAATATATGTGTCTTCCGACAGAAATCTAACCTGTATCTTACACGTTACCGTCATATAGCCAGAGGTGATATAACAGTTTAGCTAGAGAGAAACGTCTGGTTAACAAGGTCGAGTTTCGATACGCTTCTAGCAGATATGAACGTTCGAGGGAAAGTTTATAGTTTAAAACCAGTAAAATCGTCCTCGCTAACCAGACACTCCTCTGTAGCTAAAGTGCCTTAACACTTCAGACTATATGAGGGTTCCGAGTAGGATACAGGTTAAATTCCTGTCGGAGGACACATATATTCTGTGAAAATGTCTCGGACTTTCAGGCCGGTAAATGTTGTTAATACTGTTTATTATAAACAGAGCTTTTACTTAAATATCTGTGTCTATATAAATAACGTATAATATATATATATATATATATATATATATATATATATATATATATATATATATATATAATGACAGTTTTAAGGTATGTTGCATTTATGGTACTGCTCAGTATCAGAGATAGAGCATATGTAAATATAAAAGTGTAGACTGATGTCAACACCTCAAGCCTGAAGATTGCGTTCGATCATGAAACAGACTGTCGCTGGTTGGTGATGATCTCAGTGTCCACTTATATACTTACCTCTCATATATATCCACCTGCATATACGGCCCTGTGTTAGCTGCTGACGAAATCGCCATTGTTTGCTCATCTAGTTTCGAATACGCCTAAAATATTAACATTTAACCTTCATTTATTTATTTCCGGCTTTACATTATTTCACTGACCAAATTGAGTTTGTCCTGAGAACTATATGACATATTATGTTCCGTGTGGAGTAAGTAACCAGAGTCGAATGCAAACTAAATAACAGGACTATCCAAGAAACAAAATTGACAAAGTTTTCAATAAGCAATAATAAGACAAAGAAAAGAACAGAGGAAAAATAGTATAAAGCAAGCAAACAAAACAAGCCAGGATAATTAACAGTAATAAGGCAAAGCAACAGTAATATGGCAAAAAGTTAGCAAACTAAGAATTGGGATTGACAAACAAAAACAAGTTCGAATGAACGTTCTGACTTCAAAACACGACAGATCGGGACTGCGTCAGATAAAACCAAGACCCGGTCTATTTTATTGACTAGGAAAAAAAGATTTGTGTATTTCTGCCTATAAAATGGGGAGGTGGGAAATATCTTGCAGTTATTGCTAACAGAGATTAATGCGTTTGTATTCTATCATGCATTGAGCTCTATATATTTAGCTACTTTTAGGTCTTTGACGTACAGATTATATTTCAAATCCACTATAATAATTTTAGAAGTAATGAAATGTTGGAATAAAAATCAATCCACAATTCTTTAGAAATTCTTTGTTTACGTTTCGAATACAAAACTGAATAGATATGAAGTTTTCGAGAAAATATTCTGAGTGAAATGGAAAATAGAACCTTACTTTCTGTGATATATTTGTAGTTTCAAATTTTTAGCTTTTCATTATTGTTATAAACAGTATTTCATCTAAGTAGAATGTCGGTTGTTTGCAGAAAGAACATTAGAAATTGTTGAGGTGAAAATCGAACAGGTAGAAAATATCTGTGTTTTAATAGAAGACAGAAAATAAAACACTAAAATTCGAAAGCGCATTGGGATAGCGAAAGATGCCTTCCAAAACTAAGTAAAGTATTAAGAAACAGAAAAAAATCGTTTGAAACAAAGAAAAGAATATTGAACTGTTATGTAATATATGACAGTGAATGCTGGGCATTCTCCTCGCACATAAAGAAGAGACATGAAGAAACAGACACGTGGTTCTACAGAAGGATGTTCAGAATACCATGGACCAAACATGTGATCAGTGACAAAGTTTTAGAGACAATGAAAAAAAAAAGATATTTATACTTAACATCAGGATGAGACAGTTGAAAATTTCGAGGATTAGTTAATAAGGTAAGACTGTTTGGAAAATTTGATACTCACAGGACAAATCAAAGGTAAGAGAGTCAGAAAGTAAAAAAGGCATAAAACAAGAAATTAACGCTACCTGGCGAGCTTGCATAATGGTGGAGCAAGGCTTGCGAGAGATGGCGAAAAGATAAAATTTATTGAGACCTACGAAGGACAGGAGTTTACGAAGAGACATGTTCATCAACATATCGAAGGGTCACGGTACATGGAAGAAAGGAAGTTGTATTTTGGGTATGGAACGTGAGAGATTTTTGATAGAGATTTCAGTTATTTGGATTAAAATTGCTCAAGAGTTCCCAGTAGGATTTTATAATCGCCGTTTCACGCATGTCATTAATTATCAATTCACATGTACACATCCGCGCGCACGCACACACACACATACACATACACGCTCTCAAACAGACAGTAGAGGGATGAGTTAAAAAAAATCACCAAACTTCAACATTTGACAACTTTTCATTTTTAAAGATAAACAGTAGCATTAAAATATAATATAAATTATTTTTTCTTTATAAATGATTTTAGGTTAACGTTGTTGAATTCAGGAGTATAAAACATGAAAGTCGAAATTTGGCCGACGTTCTTGCCAGAAGCCTTCGTAAAAATCGAAATCTCGATTGTCGATTTTATAGGCTGTAAAGCCCTACAAACACGAAATACTGAATCAACACAATCTGCCTACTATTTTATATTATTTGGTACATTTTATATTATTTGGCACTGTGTTAAACACAGTTTATTATCAAGAGTCAGAGATACAAACAGGGAATAGCAGCGATATAGATGTTTTTTAATCAATTCACCCCAAGGAAGGCGATAAAGACGAGAGAGGTTACTGAACGCGAAAGAATAAGAAAAAAAGAAAAACGTTAAATATAAATATACAAATTTGAGGAAACGAGGTAAAAATGAAATGGACGACCTCGTCGATAATCCACAAACATCTAAGTGCGGATAATAGGAAATAATATTTTCGATTTGTAAATTGAAAACAAATATTCATATTTTTGAAACATTATCTCGAGGAAGAATCGTGTGATATATAAAGCAGTATGTTATGAAAACAATTTTTTACAGGAAGTTTTTTTTATTTTATTATTTAATCATTCTCTCGGAGTTCCATTTTTATCTTTGCTGATTTTATCAAAGGGTGTATCGGTAGGTGTAAAACCCCTCGGAGGGAATGATTAAATTCGTTTCGGAATTCGTGTCATTCCGTCTGGTTCTTCACTTTTCATCTCTACATAGGTTAACTGCCTACAAAACGCGCATGCGCTTACGAATGTTTGCACAGACTAATAGGAACATCTGCACTAACAATCTCCTTCCACCATTCTCTCTCTGTAGCTTTTTGGGAAGGGAGTTATTTCCACCTATATTGTCTCGCACCTATCCCCAGGCAAGTTTGAAAAGCAAATCAAGTGGAAAAGTATCCATTTTTCCGTCGCTTCGCAACTCATTTATTTGTCGACGTAAAGTGAAAAATGGCAGGTAAACTGGAAGTCGAGCGTCGTTCACTTCTCACACTGTGATTCCGTTTGACGAACAGTTTGCCGGAAGTGGAAACTCATGAATTTGATTGGTTGGGGATAGCGGGGTTGACTGACGGTACAGCAAGGAGTGGTAGTGGTTGTGATGGCCAGCAAGTGACGAGCGGGACAGGAGGAGTATGAGGAAGTGGGGAGATAACCACGAAGAAGGAATTACTTTATTGGAATAATTCATATTCACTGCTACAAAATCTATTGGTCGCATTGTGTATACCGAATGCAGCCGTACATATAAGCATACAAACACAGATAGGTGTGCCTAAATACATAGTTATATACATTATTGCCTAAGGAGAATATGTGCATCTATCTCAGCTGATTCAAACGAAACCACTCCTAAACATATATATATATATATATATATATATATATATATATATATATATATATATATATATATATAAAGAGTGTTCCAATAAATTGGACCGATTTTAAATGTGAATTAAGTTTAAGCGTCTAATGATCTTGTTCTTTTTCTTTCAGATTTAGCAACTTAAATTTTTGGCAATTTCAACGATGGAAAGATTATCAATCAAACAACATGTTAAAATTATGGAAGCCTATTATGAAAATAGACGTTCAAACAGAAATGCATTTCGCGCACTTCGCGATTTTTTTGGTCAACATCATCGACCAACCGAGAGTGCAATTGGAAACGATGTAACGTTGTTGTGGAGAGGTTCAATTCCTGCACGCGATGACGAATAGAGGGGTCTGGATTTTCAGCCACATTCTCGTGCACTGCAGTAATGTTTTCGGCTGAACAGCGTAAACGAGCATGCAATGGTATTTTCACATCTGCCATCGACCCAGTTTGTTTGAATTTTCCAATTGCCCTCTTGAAATTTTAACATATTATTTTTGTGCCTTTTTAAAAATAGGGACTGAGTGGAAGCTTAGCAAATTAGAAACTAGTAGGGTGAAAGGAGAAGGGGTGTGTTGTTGAATTCCTTCATATAGAAAAAAATGGATTCATTGACATTTATTGACGATTACTGAAGAATAGTTATGTTTTAGTTATGTTTAGGTAATGCGTTTCAGCATGAAAGTGAAAGTGCATTATGCAGGATTTTGTTTATTGCTGCATTAATACCATTGAGTCCATCCTACACATCTACAAATTTACCATTCGTTCATGCATGGAATATTGTTGACATATATGGTCTGGTGGCCCCGTTGTTCATCTCGAGGTTCTCGACAAAATCCAAAGACGGATACGCAATGTGATCGGCCCTTACTTCGGGTCTCGACTTCAGTTACTTTCTCACCGACGGAATATGGCTTCGCTCTGTCTTTTCTATAAATATTTTCATGGCAACTGCTCTGATTTTCACTGGTGCCCCGACTGCATGAATTTAAGCGTGCTACTAGGTTGGTTTCTCGGTCTCACCGTTTTACTGTCGAAACAGTTAAATGTAACCACCTCTTCTACTCCAACAGCTTCTTCTCTCGCACTTCCCAACTTCGGAACTCAATTCCTCTTACTTGCTTCCTTGATAACTTTGATCTTCAAAAATGTAAATGCAATGTCAATCGGCATCTTCTATTGTCTTGATCCCCGTTCTTCTTTTTATTCTTTCCTCAATACCCCCCATACCCAGTCTTTTCCCTTACTTTCACTCTCTGTAGGGGCTAGTGCCCACTAGTGGCTTAAAAAAAAGTAGTGATGATGTGTAAAACAAGTATTTTGTAGCGAAAAACAGCCTCTATCCGCTGGTGTTATTGTGTTCTCCGTATCTTTTGTAGCTTCAGTGGAAATGTAAAGGATGCATTAATTTCGGAACATCAGTCATGTCTTCTATATTTTATCATATATACAGTTTTTAATATATTTAATATACACATATATGCATGTATATTTTATCATATACGTATAGATAGATACATACATACATATACACATACACACACACACATATATATATATATTCAGATGGCCTCAGTGTCCACTTTTTATTTTCCTACGCTTTCTGATTATTAAGCATATTTACATATAATATAGTATCCTTAAAACTATATTTTTATCATATATATATGTGTGTGTGCGTATGTCTGCGGGTGTGTGTGTGTGTGTGTAAAATATATTGTAAATGTTAGTTTTTAGATCTTACTAAAAACGTAACATACATCCGCGTAACTAAGTTTCAGCATAATGGAACCGATCGTTAGTATTAATTGTTTTATATATATATATATATATATATATATATATATATGTTAGTTAGATATGTACTTCCACAGAAACGCGTTACCTAAACATAATGAAATTTTAAAAATGAAAAATCTTTCTTGAACCTTCTCATTTTAGTTTTAAATTCAAGCTGATAGTTTCAATTTAATATTTTCAATATGCAAAATACTTTTTCTAAATTTCAAAACTAGTTTAAATCGACTGGAAGAAATTTTCGTTTTAAAATTGCTAACGTTGCTGATTTTAACGTCATTTTTGCAATTTGTCATCCAAAAGTAATTTTCTTCATTGAAAAATCTTTCAAAAATAAAATATACATCTCTAAAACTCTATTTGAGGAATATTACCCGATTTGAAATTTAATTAATATGATTTGAAACACATATTACATTAAGTTTATAATAGCGCAGAAATGTATTTTTTTACCAAGGCAATAGCTCTTTATTTAAGACGTTGACAGGTTGACTTATTGGCGGAAGTTTATCTAATTTTCTTGGGAGAAAGCGTGAACGCCTTTCTTTATATAAGTTTTAACTACCCAATAATCTTTCAAATTTAAGAAAATATTCTCTGTAATTTACTGTTTTATTGAATTTTAGATACTTTTGCTTTATGGTATATAGAGAATAAGTAAAGGCCAAATTTACTGTCTATAGTAGCATTTATTGTCGACGCCATTGGGTTACAGTGTTTAAAATGGTTGACTATCGTCATAGTTCTTTTTTGTCATTTGAGACTTCATACAGGGGTGGTTGTGTTCCTTCTGGTTGACGGAAATGAATTCGTTGCATTCATCCTTTCTTCTTTTTTCTCTTCTGGAGTTGTACGTCAGGTCAAAAAAGCCGATTAATCACTTACCCTTGCGTCTCGAACTGCTTTCTCGAATCAAGTTCCTCTCGACTAGTCTCGTACGTGGTTTTCTTCTTTGTATTGGGGCTGACACATCCGTGTTTGCCGTTTGATTTTTGACAGGAGGTGTTGTCATTGGTTGATTTTTTTTTATGACGTTCATTGACCTACATAAAAGAAGTCTGGGTTCACGTCCGTTACCGAGAATAGGAACAATAGGATGAAGGAAAGGATAGGAAATATATAGAAGAGAGGGAGTGAGAGTTTTCTTTGTCACTCACTTAGTAAAGAGGAAAGTGTATATTTTCGTATGGTGTTATAATACATAATCCTACTACAGCTTTAAATTTTGCTATAGTTATCGTTCTTATTTTCTGATAATGTCGTGTCTGGACATCCGTATTTACAAAAAAAAAAAAAAAAATCACAATCTTTTTAAATTATTGGCCATCGCTAAATTTTAATAAATTTATTCATTTAAGATTAGTAAATGTAGTTTTTACTTAATAGCAATATCACCTGACCGGGATAAATTAAGACAGAATTTTTAAAGATTTAAAACTTTAAAATTATTCTAATGAAAATTAAAAAAAAAGGAAAACAATTCTTGTAAAAATTAATTATTCATCGAATTTTTTTAAAGACAATATTGTCAATAATATATCTTCTTCATAAAAGCGATTAAAAGCTTTTCCAATTAAATAATGTCTTAGTTTTGTTGCATTTTTTTTGTTATTATTCAGAGCAGATCTTCAGGAACTGGGGGCTCTTTTACAAAAATAAATTGATGTTGTAAATTCTCCAAGGAGTTCTGAATTTTAACTAATATAAATATTAAGCTGATCAAAATTTAATTTCTCAAAATTTCATAAATTAAATGTGGTGGACAACAAATGTAAAAAGATTTTCTAAAAAAAATTTATGAAATTATTTTATCTATTTGCGAATAATTCCTGAATGTTTCATTAAAATGTGACACTCATTTGATTTTTGTAAGAATTTCCATATCAATGTGTTTTTCGTCGCAAAAAAGACGCTAAAATTTTCTGTATTAATCTTTGCCCACCCCACCTTCACCTGACGCAAAAAAACAAAGATTTTTAACCAAAATATAGAACGTTCTTAAAAGGATAAAAAGTATAATTTAATAATCAAAACCCCTTTGCTCTTTCTTCTTAATAAAAACATAAAGATTTTGACGATAAAACTTTGTTTTTATTAAGTTTAGAACATTGTTTTCATCATGGTATGCTAATCTTTTAGCGAATAAGTGGAGATACCAAGTATATATATATATATATATATATATATATATATATATATATATATATATATATATATATATATATATATTTAGTCTTCTATTTATCTCTCTATATCTATATGGAAAGAGTGAAAGAGAGAGAAAGAGAGAGAAAGAGAGAAAATGAGAGAGAGAAAGATCGAAAGAGAGAGAGAGAGAAAGAGAGAGAAAGAGAGAAAGAGAAAGAGAGAGAAAGAGAGAGAAAGAGAAAGAGAAAAAGAGAGAGTGGGAAAGAGAGAAAAAAAGAGTGAGAATACATGCATAATTCGTTCCAATGACACTCGTCCGCGTTCGAACCTAGGGAAAGGCAATTTATCGAATATTGTTTATCTTTTTAAAACAGACAGGCTTTTCTGATCTGAAAGACTGTCGCAACACATTCTTCCTTCATCAATTTTTCTCGCAGTTTGATAAAATACTTAAGCAAACCAAACTTAGCAAATAACAACATGAAGTTCACAAATGTTTTTTTAAAAAAATAAGTTCTACTATTTACTGAAAGTCACAAGCGCAGAAAGTTATTATCAAAAGACGAGGCAAGAAAACTCCGTCTTTTGATTGATCTTTAGGGTTATTTGAACACTACAAAAATTACGTATCTATACATATATCACGCACGCACGTACACGTATGTATGCGCGTGTGATTGAGTATATATGGAGGTGGATGGTATATATATATATATATATATATTTAAACATATAATAAATATATAGAAATATGTACGCACACATATTTATATAAGAAATATTATATGTATGCACACACACACACACACACACACACACACACACACATATATATATATATATATATGAGAAAGAACATATGCATGTATGTTCGTGTGTGAGTAAGTATGTATGTGTGCATATTGTTAAGGAATGTGTGTACGTTTCCAGGCCAGTACGATGCAGATATAGGTATAAAGACGAGTATCTTCTTACGAGATTGTTCTAGACAGCTTTGCTATAAAGAAAAGAAAAACCGCTATTATGTTGAAATAATGGTTTCCGCTGCCCATGAAGTGCAGCCCATAAAACATAGCGTATCTTGTTTCTATTAAGGCACTTAATAATGAAAAAGATCTGCCGATAGGTCTGCTGTCTCGCCATGTTCAGTTTCCTTTGGTCAGCCGACGAGCGGTCGACAGGAAATGGCCCACTCCAGACTGGGAACAATCTTATCTTGTCTTGTCTGTTGTGAATCTACAATCATCTTCCAATCTGAAGAATGCAGAGTCCAAATCAGTTGGCCGTGGCTGTAGGAAGCGAGGGGTGGCTTTTGCATCTGAGACTGAAAATCTTGGGCATAATGGCGATAAACTGGGTTCGAGTAGGAGAGAGAGAGATCCTTGTCGGTGCAGTGTCTTTAAAAGACAAATGCCAAAAAGAGCGGCATTAATAGGAGTAAGCTGTCACTGATTATTATTATTATTATTATTATTATTATTATTATTTATTAGTAGTAGTAGTAGTAGTAGAAGAAGAAAAAGAAGAAGATGGTGGCAGAGGCGGAGAAAGTAAAAATAGTTACAAATTGTCAGAAATGGAGAAGAACCTCCCACCAGCAAAAAAAAAAAAAAAAAAAAAGGAAAGAAAAGAAAAGAGTAATGAGGAGAGTAAGAGGAGATAAAAGAAGCAAATAAATGTGAGAAGGTTGCAGAGAGAGAGAGAAAGGGAGAGAAAGAGAGGGAGAGAGAGAGAAGAGAGAGAGAGAGAAAGGGAGAGAAAGAGAGGGGAAAGAGAGAGAGAGAAGGAGAGAGAGAGAGAGAGAGAGAGAAAGGAAGACAAAATAAGGTACAGAAAGCGAAGTTAAGAAAAATAAAAAGTTATGTGAAAATAAGAAATTGAGAAGAAAAGTAAAATAAAAAAGATAGAAAAAAAGAAGAAAGAATTATGAAGAAAAAAAGAAAAAGAAGTTAATTTCAAAGATTTCTTTTCTCTCTTCACCTTTCCTGGAATGGCTAAAATTTCGTCTCCTATTCAGTTGTCCGACAACTTGAAAAAGCCGAACAATTAGTTTTTTTAATACAAGACCCAAGAGCCAATTAAGGTAGAGGTTTAATGAATAAGTTTGTTCTAAGTAAACACAAGGACAAAGGTAAGAAGTGCAGATTATGAGGATATATAGGATAGATAATATTTGACGCTAGACTTCAAGTGGTTAAGAACGTAGCGATCGGGGAACATACACTCAGGAGTCAGTTCCACTAATTAGCTCTTCTGAAGGAAGAAACTCTCTGAGTGGAACATCCTCCTTACTAAAGGAATACGAAGGGAATTAGGATAATTTCGCGCCTTATGTATGTGACATGGCGGGTGATTGTTGTGAACTAGTGGAACTAGGGAATGTTTGCGATAGATTAACGAGAGGCTTGCAACGAACGCTTCGTCTATGGGAAAGGCCTTGTAGGGTGTGAAATAATTCATCAAGCACAAGGCCACGTAAATGATTCTGAACTCTGTCGAGGCTGGAAAGTGAGGATTGGGTAGCACTATTTCTGAGAGATACGAAGTATTTTGAAGTTCATGCCTCCAGAAAATTCAGGCGGAAACTTATATAAATTTTCGGAAATATCTTCGTCAGTGTCGTAAATTGACCTTTTCTAATTTTGAAAGAGTCGCTCGGACTATATTATTCTTTCTTTTTTCTTTGGTGGAAAAATACTTCAGCCTGTCTAATCTACGACCTTCTTCAACTGTATAAAAATGGTAAGAGGACTTATTTTAATTAGAGCAAACATGAAAATATTTGATGCACTATGAACCCTACTATTTCTCAATATGATTAAAAACATCTAACTTCAAATTCTCCTAACTGCAAAGATTAAATATCTCGAAGGTTCATATTTATCCAGATTAACAGTATTTTTATCTAGTCGAAATGTAATTGTGATGCTTAATTTTAGTTTACCTTTTAATCGATTTCGCCCCAAGCAAGGCAGTAAAGCCATTAAGACACAAGGGGTTACTAAATGTGGAAAAATTATGAACAAAAACATTACTAATGTTCGGGAAGAGAAAAGAGTAATAGAAAATGACAATAGATAGCGATTGATATTGCATTTAAATATTTTGAGATTAAAGTTGGCTGGAAAACATGGAACCTGAAGAGAGTTCTATAGGCGAGATGTACGAGAAAAGAAACTGTTAGCATAGAACTTACGGCTCCATTTAGATTATATATTATCAATTACGTTAACCAACATAAAAATGTTCCAGTAATAAAAAAAAAAGAATTAAAAGAATGATATCAATTACTTTGAACATACCTTGGAATACCGTTATTGAATGTAGATAACCTTTTTTCTACATCTAGACGAAGCTCTAGTAAATTCATGCTTGCAAAGCCGCACTTATGATCCATCAAACTGTCTTCCCAATTATCATGTCCTGTCTTGGCTGGAATTGTTAATCTGGAAGTCAAAGTCTAAGCATAATTTATTCTTTTAGTTTTTTTTCCTAACAGTTTCTGGTTATGCGGATACAATTTGTTTAAAGAGACGAATCGAAACCCTTTGCATAATTCCCACTGTATTAATGTCTCCAGCCTATCGTTTGGTTTTTCATCTGATTGATTTTTCGCATCAGCAGTAATTGGTGGCTTTTGTTAGAGAGTAAATATGCTCAAATACATTTGCTTTTTCCTCAGGATTCTTTAAACTTTTCTTAGGATTCCCAACTCCACAACAACCATTTAAAGTTTTTCAGGATTATTTCAAGAACGTTACTGATGATGGCCATAACTCTTAACTGTTGCGTATATTTTTTTCGGTTTACTTTAAAAGTTTTGATAATTTTCTTTCTTTAAATTTTACTTTGTGCTTAGCTGGAAAAACGACATCGACTATTTCAGCGTTTTTCAATCTTTTTTTTTTCTGCGACCCCCCCCCCAACAAGAACCACGTTTTGCATTGCAACCCCCATTTATACCTACGTTTAATAAATCATAGACAAACTCTGTTCACTAGGTTCATTTATTTATTTAGCATCAACAATTTATATGTATATTTCATATCTGCACATATTGAAATTACATGTATCTATTATCTATTTGCATAAACATAAAATTATTACTTTTAAAAAAACTTGCCCGATCTTAAATTTCGCCGAAACAACAGCCAACTTAGCGAAAAGTCCGGGACTTCAAGCACATCGTCTTTCTACCACGGAAAGAACGTACCGATACCCGACTTCGACATTGAGTTGGAAAGTGCACTTTTAGCCCTGACTTCAGATGCAACTGAATTATTCAACAATCTTAACGGCTTTCTCCGGACACGAAGACGAACACACTGCACACTTAGCTAAGTTTTAGTGTGAGGTCTCTTTGTGGGAGAGAACTGCTGCCACTCAGTCCGCAACGAGTTTGACGAACAAATACATAATAATGAGAGAACAAGAATATATATATATATATATATATATATATATATATATATATATATATATATATATATATATATATATAATATAAAAATAATACGAGCTTACCTACGTGAAAAACTAGAGATGATTTTTGAATCCTGTGCAACATTTAGAATTGTTGATATTTTGCCCTTTGCTTTCTCACTTCCGTATTTTTTCTTTCTTGCTTTTTGAAGGATCGGGATCCACAGTCTGAAGAATCCTGGATCATCTGATAATTTGAATCTCCTTTATCCTATATAGGTTTGATATTTTGGTCTGGATCGCAATATTAGTTTGAATGTTAAAATCCTTGACAATTTTATAAAGTGCTCTAAAAGAAGTTTTGATTTTTACAGAGGTCGTTTTGAACAATTTCCAGTGGATCAACTACCCACTTCAGTACTGTCTTTTCCCTCCTAATCAAATTTATTTTTTAATAACTGATATTCTGATCTTTATCCTCTTTATCCTTTATCCTCAATGTTTACTGTTTTTTTCTTATGGTTCTTACATAATTGTTCTATAAAAATAGGGAATAAGTTTCTTTCTTCAAATGTCCTCTGCGCAACCATATTCTTGTATCGTAACAGAATCACTGATAACTACCATTAGCAAAATTTAAGTCTGCAATATTTTCGTAGAAGATTTACTAAAAAATAACTGAATACAATATAAACGGGAAAAGATTTATAAAATTGGAATAAATAAAAATGGTAAGAATTCTGTGTCAGTGTCAGCAAGAAATTTGGCAAATTTTTAACCATTTGATCTTTTATAGTTGAGCGAAAAAATATTTGGCAAAGGAATGCTTTCAAGTTTTGAAGAATTTTCTTCTTGCACAAAAAAATCAAAGAACATTATCAGGAATTTTGGTTCTGTGGGAAAATTATAAATTCGCAAGCATTTTTTAAAGAAAAGAATGATAAAAATCTTTCAAATGTAGAACGAACAGATTTCTCTCGTCTCTCTTTTCCTGGCTGCTCACTCTGTCAACCTCGAGCCTAAAATAACATCGACCATGATCGATTCCAGAGAAAACCAAATGACGCAAAACATATTTAGAATACGGCTCTTCTTTTTATAAAACCAATTTTCAGTCTATTTCGAATCTAATAATTTTAATATTTCAATAATTAAGCCATTAGTAATTAATGATATTTATTTTAATCTTTCTGACGTCATCAAATTAATGATTAATTGTCAAAATTATTTGTAATGGCCGAAGAATTGATTCGGAATGCCATTTATAATAAAACTTTTTGTATATGCGGATGCAACAATGTTTAAGCGAATCGCGCAAATCATTACGACTGTAGTGAGGTGGATCCGCACCAAGTGTGACTCCTTATGTTCTTGTGTCATACTAAGTTAAGCCTTGTCAAATTTGCAACTTTCATCTACGTGGTAAGCTAGTTGAATTTTTAAAAAAAATCTTTGGATATTGTCCCAATAGCAGTGACGTCTATGAAGTTCGCACTTTCTACATTAACAAAAAACTCCTTCTTTATGTGCAGTGTCCCCTTAAGACGTAAGCAATCATGGCTCTCCACAACTTCCTGTCCCTTGTAGCGCTTAATAAACTTTGTCTTTCTCTTATATCTCCTAAGCCCTGCTCCGCCATCCATTTACTCAAGCTCATTATCGATATCATGCGTTATTTTCCTCTGTCCCTCCTGCCCTCTAGCTGTTCCGTGAGTATCAGATTTTCCAAGCCTTCCTTCCTCATTATATACCCCAGAAACCTCAACAGTCTCTTACTGATCATAGGCATAAATTTTCTTTTTGTTTTCATTTTCTCTAAAACATCACCGTTGCTGACATCTTCATCTCTGAAGAGATTGTCCAGAAAAAGCTACAATGTTTATTTGCTTTTCATAATAGTAAGTCTTTAAGTAGTCGAATGTGTTCAACCCACTTGGCAGTTTGAAAAAACAAAAACAAAGAAAAAACCCAAAATGTTTACACCAAGTGTACGTACGAGGTAGGGGTTTGTTTTCGGAAAAAATATAATCTCTCTGTTGCAATCTGTTCAGATCTAACTTTCATTCTACTTCTTTAATACGATCATTATATACATCTCCGGTGGCAGTTGTAGCCTTGTTTAAGCTGGTCGGTTGATTTTATTTAGAAACTCTGTGGGTTATTTAATACCGAAGTCTAAATATTTTGAACACAATTATATGGATTCAACTAAATATATTTTGAACGCAGTATCTGTCTATATTTCTGAGATGAATTATTATGCACATTATTTACATTATTCGGACTATTGTCCTTTGTCGCCATATTTATTACAACGTTTCGGCCGATTAGAATGTTGAACTGAATCCTTTATTTCGCTCACAGGGGTAGACTGTTCTAGTTCCACGTACCATGTTTAATGGGTGTCAGTTATCAGTTATCTCCTGTTAATTTCCCTCTGCCTTAACCGGATATTAAAATCACACTCTTTGGGTCCTGTCACTGGATCTAACTAACGCCTTTATGCACTGTGCCATGTGTTCTTGAGGACATCTGTGTATGAATTTCTGGATATTATAATTATTATTATTATAAACCTAATTTTTTCCGCAACCATTTTTTTTTACCAGTGTTCATATTGCAATTTTTGCTGTTATCATTGCATGTTTTCTACCAGAGCTCATATTGCAATGTTTTTGTTATTATCGCTTTTTCTGGCACTCCTTATTACTGTTTCCCATACTGTATTCATTTCTATGCTTGGTCGGCTCAGGAGAATCTTTTTTTTGAATTTAACTACAGATAAAATGTATTGTTGGTCATTTTGTTATAAAATGCATTGGTAGCCATTTTACTATAAATAGGTATTGTTGGTCATTTTACTGTAAACAAGTTGTGTTGGTATTTTTACGATAATAATTTATTTTTATACTTTCATAGTGTTTTGCTTTTGTTTGGTGTTTTATTATTTGCCCATAGCTGCGACTCGTAACAAGTGCTACCACCCTGGTTCAATGTGAAGCTTGGAACCGCATCAATTAAGATGTGGTTCCCTGCTCTTCAAGACCTCCAATCTCCCTATCAGAGGCCTTGCTGCCGGATGTAGTTTATCGTCATACCCAGGACTATCTTGCTTAAGTCGAGATTTCGATCACTGTGTTCAAGACATCCACACTTCCTCTTATCTGGAAAATTATCTACACACAGCATTTTTGTTTTCTTATCTACCTTATTAGTACAAATCTAAGACCATTCAAACCACTGAAAGGGAAACTCATTTACGAGATTTCGAATGAGTTATCGATAAGATTTCAATCGAAATAACTTTGCTAATCACTAGGCGAATCCATGCAGTTTTTATTTTCCGTTCATTGATGTAAGCACGGAACAGTTGTAATGTTTCACCAGTGAGGATCTAACTAGTGACGCTAATAAGATGGATTGGATAACCCTTGCATTATCGGAGGCTACCAATACTGAAAAACGAAACTATTTTTCATGCAAATGTCAATATTCTTTAGATAAGAAAACAATTTGTCGAATAATTCTATTATTTTTCAGTTTGGAAAGGGATTAGCCGCTGAAAAAGTTTAGATAATCCAAAATAAAATCACTAAAAGGAAAATCGAATTATTCAAATTAATTAAAATCGTTTAATTATTGGAATTAATTGAACTCACAATTAAAAAAAACAATGTTTCATCTTGCAATTCAAGCTGATAATAATTTAGGTAAAACTCCCAAACACATGCTTGAAATAATTTTATAATAGAATCTTCGGTTATTTTATTTTCATTCAGTATGAGTACCCATCAATTGTAATTCATTAAGCCACTAAAATAATAATTCAAGGCAGAAAAAGTAAGGGAATTTACGATACAAATAAAACTGTGTACATATAACCAGCACTTCTCTGCTACTTTTCTACAACTGATACAGTTTTTCCATCGAGCGTACGGATAAATTCGAAGAGACACTCTTACCCCTCTGCAACAACAGCGTCATTAGTGTAAAATCGCCTCCTAGGTAAATATCATTTAAGAGGCCCACAGGGGTGATAATCTGTAGGAGCCAAATAACGACTCTACGAGGATGTGACCCTCCAACTATAGAGTCATTCTTTAACCACGTTGGCCATATTTTCGTATTATAACAGCGTGACACCCTCATCCAAATGTTCTGGTCTCTTTCCATAAACAGCTTTCCTTAGTTTGTCACCGTTTGCATTCTAAAACACATTTGGTATTAGTTTCTTTGTTGAATGTTGAACTTTATATTTGCGAGAGGAGTCGATGCCAATGGATTCTGCCGGAAAAAACAAAAAAACTTTTGTCTGTATGGTAACATCTGATCATTAGTAATCATGTACCCCAGAACGCGCTTTTCAGTTCTCCTATGCTGCTCCAAAAGAGTGTTGATTGATTGATTTTTGACGTCTTATCAACCTTTTTACAGTTTATTTAAAGCCAGAAAATATTTCTAGATTGTAAGACATTTTTTCATATAATAATGATGTACTGATACAAGTGCTACTAATTAATCCATAGGTGGGGGTAGAAAAGGTAGATTTATATCTTTCCTAAGGGCATTTGCGCGTAAGTGAATAAAAAGAACCTGATTGGAATTGGAACTCGACCCTCCGATTTCAAATTCCGAGCCGTTATATCAGCCGTACCTCCAAGTTTACAGTACATAGTATCACCAAGTGGTCAGCCATCTAAGTACTGACCAAGACTCTATGTTGCTTAACTTCAGTGATCGTACGAGGACCGGTGTTTCAACGTGATATGGCCATAAGCCTCCAGACGCTAGAAGAAATACTCATTTCTTTGGAACTTGCCAAATTATGTACGACAAGTGTCAATTGTTTTTGAACCCAACCAAATGAAACTTTTTTATATCTCAACCTTTCCTGGATGATTTTGTAGAGAACCTATTTTGATAGATCAAGATTGATAACCATATTCTGAGGTTGCGCCGTTTATCAACTTGAAGAAATACGCGTCATGTTGTCACTGGTTGTTGATTAGAATATTTTCGATTAGAATAATTGCCAAAGCAGGGAGAGGAATTCCGGAGTAGCGTGGGAAATAATATACTGAGGGGGAACTTATTTGGTGTGGTGGGAGATAGACGAGAAGACAATGTTCTCGGTCCGTTCAATAAGAGGTTCCCCCCACAAAAATTCTGACGTTTGGTTAGAATTTTTGGATATGATTCTTGCAAAGGATATTTCAGACAAATTTTATTAATGACATTTTATTTATATATATATATATATATATATATATATATATATATATATATATATATATGTTTAAATTTAAATTTTTAAAGTAAAAAAGAAATAGTTTTAAAAGGAAAATAATTAAAAGAGTTGTTGCATTTTGGTTATTAGATTTCTGATTCTGTATTACGGAGGGGGGAGTGAAAAGTTCATAAGCCTGACTATGAAGGAAGGCTTCTACAGATGTTATGCATTAATTCCAACTCTTCTTATTAGTAAACATATTGCTTCTTTCCAGGTAAACTGATATCTCACTGTTTGAAGAAGACTTCAGAAGTAAATAATAGCGACATCTCTTGAGAATGGTCGCAATTTTGCATTGTGGTGTTGTCAAGTACCTGCAGAAAAAATTCCAAGGACATTGATGCTGACATGACTGCTACATGAGAGGATGACACTGTAAATTTATCAACAGTGCAAAAGTGGGCAGCTGAATTTGGGAGTGAAAGAGAGATTCTTGAAGATGGCCCAAAATCTAAACGCCCTTCAAGTGGCTTCCAGGAGGAAAAAAAAGATCATGTTCATCATAAGGGGATAGATAACAGGTGACTGACAATAAATCAAACAGCCAATGACATTACAATATCCCATGAAAGAGTGGAGTATATTGTGCACACTGAATTTGGCAGGATGAAGATTTCTTCTCGGCGGCTGCCACGTCTTCTGACACCTGATCAAAAGCGAGCTAAGTTGAGCACATTACGGAAAACTCTGACATTGTTAGAGGCAAATCCAACTGGTTTTCTTGAATGTTTCCTAAACCAGGATGAGCGTTGGGTTCATCAGCCAGAAACAATTCCTACTCCTCCTCACCTGCCCCAGAGAATGCCAAGTCGTTTCATCTGCAGGGAAGTTGGTTACTACCGTTTTTTAAGATTCAAAAGGCATTGTGCTTATCCACACCATCAATGGAGAGTACTATGTCAACTTGCTGAGTCAGTTATGAAAGTCTATCAGGACGAAACGCCCAAGAAAATTGGTGAAAGGTGTTTTGTTTTACCAGGAACAATGCTCTAGCAGACAAATCCTTGATTTCAACAGTTGCTAGTTATGAGCATCGATTTCAATTGGTTGATCACCCTCCCTATTTTCTCCAACATTTCACTCGGGACCAGTATCGCTGTGATGATGACGTCATAACTGCTGTTGATAATTAAGTCATATAATGACGTCATAATACATAATGACGTCATTTGTTGTTGAGGTCTTAATATATAGTGACGTCATATGTGCTGTTGATGTCTTTTTTGACCAACGGGATGAACAGTCTTCTTTAAACAGTCAGATGTCAGTTTACGTAAAAATAAACAAAGTAGTTATTAATATGAAGAGTTGAAATTAATCCATGGAAGATTTGCAGCAGAAGAAATTGTTAGCATGGAACTTATGGTTCCGATAACATTGCAAACTCTTGTTTGTATTACTAGGATTTTCTAAATACATAGCAGAAGCACCAAACCAGATGTGATAACAATATACAAAGCACGAAAGTATGGTAGACTTATAGATATATAATATAGAAGCTGGCACGATACAAGTGAACCAACTTTCCTAGCAGATCTACCAATTTCATTCCACTTCATGTCAGTGAACGAAGCTAGCCCACGAATGCGCAATAGATCACTCTCCTGGAGATTAGCATCAGCCATAGTGTTGAATGACAAAAAAAAGGGTCTCCCAGAGAGTAGTTTCGTTTTGCAGCTGTTAAAATGAATCAGCCATTTCTTGTTCCAGTTAACAAGAGATTGTAAGTCTTTTGCAATCAGTTGCAAATTTGACTTTATCGAACCGATCACACTTACCATGAAGTCAGGAGTATATACAGTCGAGGACGAAATTATTCCTACAATTATGAATATTTTTATCCATTTCTCAGAATCTAATACCCGTATGATGCCAGGTTTTTATATGGTAACAAGCACAAAAAAGAAATAGAAAATTTAATTTTCAGAAGGATACATCAAATGGATAAAAAATATTCAAAATTGAATTGTGTACGAATAATTTGACTGTAGTTGTGTTTAGATACCGATATGAGAACTGACGACATCAGGAATGTCGTTGATCATAATTAGGAACAATTTAGGATAGGGGGCCTAGTGGACACCCGCATTAAAGGAAAATATATATGATATAAATATAGTATTGTTCAATATTATCCTAACATAGCGTCATAACCCAAGATATATACGTGAGTGTGTGCGTATATGTGCGTCTGTTGGACTCATTCCGTCGATTCCAACGTAAAAGGGACAAACAGTTCACTTTAGAAGTGGACCTCTAGGATATTCCCCAAAATGATTTAATTATAGTGGTGAAGGCTTGTGTAGAACCGGATATATTTTTGGAGGAACTGATGACAAATAATTGTTTGCGCATTGTGCAATGAAGTCTCCCATGCAATCCTACTAAGGTTTCAATTAACAGTTTTCCTTCTCCAAGAGAGGCTGCTAAACAAGACAAGAAAGTCTAATCAGCCCTGCTATTTAACCCATAGCTGGAAGAAAATAGATCCATACCTTTTTCAAGTTTAATAGAATCGAAAGGAATTTGAAGTCGGCTCATTGATTCCAATTAAGCTTAGTTTAGTGTGGCAAATGAAAATCATTCAAGTGAGGCCAAACTGATTTTAAAACATTGCGTTTAATTTAACTTCCACTCACTTCCACGTTAAATTATAAAATGATTCCAGCAGCGAATGGCGTCACTAGTAAAATACACATCTCTCTTAACCACAAAGCAAGATATTGATATTTAATAAGATGAGTTTAAATTAAGACAAGACTGAAGAATATTTGGCGCAGCACTAACAAATTCGTATTCGACGTAGAGTTGCTTTATGGTAGACGCCCCAAGGAATTCTTTCTTAGACATGAGTACAACTGGTTACATGATTCATTGTGAGGAACTTTGATTATTTTAAAATCTGGGACAATTTTTTTTCGCTAAAATTGAGAAAGGATTTACTATAGAAAGAGAAAAAAATAAAATTTTTTTTTTTAACAGGGAAATTGAAACATTTAATATTGAGTCGAACGATTCTGATAAGAAATGAAATTTTTTTTTAAAAATTCATTTCAATAATGTGTAAGGCAGGGCGTCTAACTCAGTGTTCTTTTGTTTAAGCAAAAACTGCAAAAATATTTTTTTATTATCGTAGAAGTTTGTATAATTTTTGCAGATTGAATTTATTATCAGGAAATTCTGAATATAAAATAATTCAAATAATATTCGTTGCTAGAGGAACTGAATAATTATTCGATATAATATGATCATTCTGAATTCCCATTCAAAAATTTTGAATATTAATTTATTCTGATATCAACTGACAATCGGATATCGAACTCAGAAAACTGCTTTTCAATCAGAGGAAGTTTAAACATTTTTTTGAATTCGCTGATTGACAGTTTTATTAGTTTACGCTTTTTTTTGCCAGTTTCTTCATCTTTTTGGTTGATTTCATTACAAATATTTTTAACTGAAAGAAAAAGTAACTTCCGATGAGACGAGAAATAATAAAAAGAATTTTCATCTCAGAAACTGAAAACAACAAAGTAGTATGAGTAAATAAATTTGCTTTCGATTGTATTCGTGAAGTTTTTCGAATTAATACACAAAAACCTTTGGAGGCAACACGTAAAATTTCAAAAAGAGGAAATAAGATGCAATTAAACAAGTAATAGTGAAAAGAATCACGAAAACAAGAAATAAAACCTGGAAGAAGACAACGAAAAAAGTAATAAAAATAATTCTTTTTGTTTTTAGTGCAAATAAACAACCATTTTGAAATCTGTTGAATACGTAAGTCAGTGATCATCATTCCAAAATTTCATTTTTTATTTCTGAAAACTTTCTTCATTATTTTCGTTACTTTTTTTTTTACAAATTTTGGCCAATCTATTATTCTGTATTAAATTGCGACAATCTATTATATATATATATAAATATATATATATATATATAAATATATATATATATATATATATATATATATATATATATATATATATATATATATATATATATATATAATCTCCGATTTCAACTCAAATAACAATTCTTTTTGCTCCAATCTTTGATTTCTTTTTTGCATGTCGTTACGTTATAAAGAATTTCACCTAAATAGATTTTCTTTTTTGTTTTAAGAAACTTTGATATAATTTGAAAGTTGAAAAATTTTCTTTCAGAGTTTGGATAGCATAGCACTTTTATTTTGTTACTGATTTAGACACAGCAGCGTGTTGAAAAAAATAAAGCAACATCATCGACTCTATCACCGAGTATATAGATAATAGCCAAAACAGTTTCACATTATTCTATATATATATAAATATATATATATATAATGAATAATGTGTATATATATATATATGTGTGTGTGAGTGTATATACCTACATACATGCATGCACACAATACATAAATATACACTTTCTTAAATAGTTGAACTGATTACGGCAAAGAGAACATAAGCTTTCTTCCAGCAAAACGCGTCTTTGATTAAAATTTTCCACTTTGTCTCTCAATATATATATATATATATATATATATATATATATATATATATATATATATATATATATATACAACACAGGCTGGAAACATCTTGAAAATGTCCATATACCAAAAAACAGACCAAACATCAAATTTTGTGAGGAAGGATTACTTGATAGAATATACTTATATATATATATATATATATATATATATATATATATATATATATATATATATATATATATATATATATATATATATATATTGAACAATACAAAATATTGAGAAATTCAAAAATTAAAATTTACTGACACACTAGGTTGTATATTAATATTTTTTGTTTAATTATTTCAATTAGATTCCTCAACTAATTTCGACCAGCATGGCCATCATCAGGAGAAAAAAATTCGCTTGATCGTAGCAGTGAACTCCAGGAATGAATGACTCTTTGAAGAAAATGAATATCTGTAGTTTTCATTTGTTTTTTTCAGCGTTAATTTTGGTCATTCCTTGTGTTGGTCAAACGGTGTCTTTTTAAGTTTTTTTTTTTTCAGTTACAGGCTGGATAGATTCATGCTACTCTGAATTCCTTTTGGTCTTTTTATATATATATATATATATATATATATATATATATATATATATATATATATATATGTGTGTGTGTGTGTGTGTGTGTGTGTTTATGCATCAAGTTATGTCTTTCTATCTATCTCTATGTGTAGATGCGAGGGCATGCTGCAAACTTCCATCTACCAAAATCTGAATTCGAAGTCGGCTCTCCGATTAACAATTACGAGGCATTATCCACTACACCACCCGCACTGCAAAGCTTACAGTTACTGATAATTCCAAGTGGTCACTCCTCTAAGTATAAACCAGGCTCAACGTTGCTTAACTTCAGTGATTGTACGGAAACCAGAGCTTTCAACCTGATGCGGCCATAAGACTGAGGCAAAAAGACAATGAAAGAACAGCATCCAGGAAGATTGTGTTGCATTAAAATTTTTGAAGATTATGGAAATCTGAAGAGAGTTTCCTAAGTTAGAAGTGTGAGAAAAGTAACTGCTAGAATAGGATTAAGTGAAAGAAAGGACATTACAGGAGAGTTTTTTTTTTTGTTTTTACTTTCGGTTGTTTTAACTGTAGAAATTTAATTGACCGTAACGAGTGAAAATCTTCTTTGTTCATTTTAGCTGTCCAAAAATTTAAGCAAAGTAGAAGTGAACAATAGTTAGTTGCTGAATGATCCATTAAACAAATTGATTTTTTAACTTTAGAAAATCAACATTTCACTCGATTTCCAAGCTGTGGCTTGATGCAATAAGTACTGACACCAAAGTTTAGATTAATAGATTTTATTAATTTTTGAGAATTTAATTTTAAATATTGTCTGAAAAAATATGTGCAGAAATGCCTAACTTCCGCAGGTTTTTGCTTACAGACTGACTTCAAAATTTCATTATTTCAAGAACAAATACAAATAAAGTTAATATATTTTGTATTAGATAAATTCAATGGAAAATATGTTCAAACCAGGATTGTAATTATGAATAACCACAAGTAAAATAAATAATTTTTAATTGTATTCGTTAAGTAAAAACTATATAAAAATTGTAAACATTACAAAAAAGCTACTCAATGAATGAGATTTGTTAGGTCATTTCTTAGTCATAATTAAAGCAAAAAATAGATAAAAGTATATAGAACACCATAATACTACTGAGCACAAATTATGAGACAAAATGTTTTAAATTTGCATTTTATTGATAGAAAATCGCACTTTAAAACTACTGCACTTTATAACATATTACCTCATAATATAGATACATTGTTCAGTATAACATCCCGTTGAACTAAATTAATATCTTATTTGATGGCTCAATAATTTAGTAATAATGTGCTTGTGTCATGCATTTTGTCCAGATACAAATTGAAAAGCTTCAGTAAATTCTAAATATTATAAGGCTGTGCTATAAGGCTTTTACTGATCACCGGAATGAAATTCCAACGCTACCATTTTCAACTTAAACTTGACCTTTAAATTCGTTTCCTCAAAAAACGATAAGGATTTGGAAAAAAATATTTTGACTCATTATTTATTATGTCAATCCACAACTTACAAATTGAGTGCAATACCACGGATCTAAAATCAACTTTCCCTAATGATCAATATCGATACTAATATTATAACACATACTGAATTTAGTGAAAAGCAAATGATGAAGACATTAGTCCGCGTGTAAATTATAATAATTCTTCATCCCAGAAATTTAGACAGAATTTATTGGAAAGCATTGTTTAATATGAAAGAAATGACAGGTTATCAAATATTTGAAAGTCAAGCGAATTTTATTGTTTACCATCGTTGAAAGATCAGGTTAACAAATATTCAATAATCAGAGGTCCTGTCAATTGGGGTCAAAAATATCCCTGTGGAGACACACGTTTAATCTATTTATGTCTACCTTCTTTTCGTTTTTACACTCATGCCTATTTATATATCTATTATTTATCAACATTCAGTCTTAAATAATCTGAAAACAGTGATTTAACGTAGAAGAAACCAAAATTAAATTGTATGCTTTTGCTTAGTAGGTATTTATTCGCACGTTCACTCGTATTGACCGAGGTACAAAGTCGGATTTAAAATGGGATGTGGTAGCTGTACAAAAACTATTTAAACCACTTCGGAAATTCCCCTTTTTTGGGACGCCACAGGCTCTATCTTGGGGGAAGCGGTGCCCTTGAGGCTCGAATGCTATTGTTTAGTGTAAAAGCCATAGAGGACAGAGTATCATGTTTTAGGGGTGTTTCTCTGAATTTCAAATTGAAAGTGTCTGTTAAATATTTAAACTGAAGCGTAGTAGGATCTTTATTTATGGCAATAAATAAGGAGAATACATCTTAAATAAGATAAGAATAAAGTTTAGCTTTCACAGAGTCGCAACTTCAAAGTGAACACTTATAAAATTGAATTAATACGTGAAAGAACAACAAAAACAAGAAATCTGCAACAGCTTGACGATTATTAGCAAAATTTCTCTGTATATGTTGCTATTAATTTACTTAACCGTGGAGGCTTCAAAGTGGTGTAATAATTCTAAGCTTGTCTCGCTAAATCAGTTACGGCTGAGTAATGAATTCGATCCTCAGTGGCTGCTCTATACTTTCAGCTTCATGCCGCATCTAAGCACTGATTTAGTTAAATGGTTACTGAAAAAGTTTTAGCTGAAACAATGAGGTGAAAAGGGCTATTAATTTTCTAGCGCCATTAATTTTTGAGATACAAATATTTTTCGTTTGTTTATAATTATTCAGAATTAAATATTAAATTTTTTGTTTATATATTTTGCTAATTTCACATTTATCCCTAAGCTATTTTTAGGGAATTTTTATTATTCAATAACCTTTGTAATTATTTCCAGTAAAGTAACATAATTTTTTTTTTCGATTTGATCAACAATGTTTGATTTATTTTTTATGACTTACCAACCTTTTGTAAGTTGTTGAATGGCGGGAAAACGTTAGAAAGAAAAGTAAAGAGAAATTGAAAGAAAAGAATGAAGTGAACAAAACGTGTTATTTAAGGTAATATGTGGATTAGTAAAAAAGATTGTAGGCATAGAGCTACAGTGAAGAATACGGTGAGGCTCGAACCATCGTCACTGGCCTGGGATCTTCAATATAGGCATACGAATAATCTCCCTATAATAATGTTGAATATGCGTATCCACCGAACAAAACAAAACAAAAAAAAAATAATGATTAGTTTTGTTAATATTCCAATGTTTATTGACATCAACACCAAAATAGTTTTGAGAGATTCAGGTGATTATGTTTCGAAAACAAATACATTACTGTAATTCCCCATGTATAATGCGCATTTTTTCTAAAAAAATAAGCAAAATTAGAAGTGGATATTATGTACAACTACAAAAAAATCTTTAAAAAATTGCCGTTTCAGAAGTCGATTTCAGTTACAAAATGACTACTCACCATAAACATACGACAATTAGACACTAACATTCGGCGATTGCGACCCCATAAGGATGTCAAATACAATCATATGTACCTAACAATACTTACAAATGTAAAATAAAATAAGAATTATCATAAAACTAAATTAGAATAATATTATTACATGTTTAAAACATTTTTGTTAATAAAAGTAGGAAACGCTGACCGTAATGAATTTGGAGAGGTACAATTTATAGGCTTTGATTACCAAACAATGGATGCGTATTATGCGTAAGTAGAAGAATTTTCTCACACTTTCAGCGCAATTTTAGGGGTGCGTATTATGGATGAAGGCGTGTGGAATTAAAATATGTAGTAATTGGTCATGTGAAGTTAGGATAAAATCCGTTTAAATTGAGTCATTTAATGATAAGCTCATGTTGTGGAAAAGTTTTAAAATGCATTTTTCCTTTTAAACCGATTATTATAATAATTTCTAAGTTACTTTCCTTGATTTTCGGTGTATAACAAAGTGGTGTGTCTGAAACTAAGTTTTACTTCATGAAGCAATAGAACAATAGTCTTTTATAGATAACTATTATCCTCTTTGTATTAACTGCAGTGGTCGAAAAATTTAGTTAAATCATTTACATTAATTAGCTTACAAAAGACAGAAAAAAACCATACATGATTTACACTTATGAAAAAGTGTTGAATTTACATCGCTTTTCTACAGGTTTAGGGAATTCTGTCGACCAGGTTTTTAAATTAAATATCCGAACCTCTGAATTACAAACAATAACAACATAAGAATAAAAAAAACATAGACATTCCTGTTAAATAAATGATTTGTATTTACAAACATATTTACATGAATTCAAATGAGTAAAAAAAGGAGTAAAAATAGTCTTTAGTTGAGTTATAGTCTTTAGGTAGTTGCAGTTGAAAAAAAACTTTTGAGTAGTTGGACTATTGTCAAAACTGCGTTAGAGTTAAAGTGTTAGTCCACAGTAAAATCGGTTGTTGAAAAAAGACTTTGATCGTAAGTGAAGATTCACTGACCGCTCTTTCAGTTGTTGTTGGAGATCATTCGTTTGAAGTCGCCGACACATTTTTCTTTCAGCACGCTCTGGTAGGGAAAGGAAATGCTATGTAGCCATATCTTCTCTTTTGTTTGAACGGCTTGCAAACAATTGCATCTCTGCCGCTGAATGTCGAAATCTGTGGATTTTTGTAAGAATTTTTTTCCCAAAGTGGGCTCGGAAAAAAATAGGGTTTTAATTTTCTCTGACTGGTCAAATATTTCACATTGTGATGTTAATTTCTAACCAATAGACACTTTGATTTAAACTGTGTGTGTTGTATTGTCGAGTATTTTGGTGTGTTTGTAAATAGTGTCTGCTATTGGGTAGAAAATAAACTTTGGGCGTGTTTTAATATGGTATGTATGTGGGTATGTAATTGTTTTGGAAACAGGATTTCTTTCCTATATTGGAAATAGGGTTAACTTTATATCTCTTTCTGCTAAAAAGAATCGATTACGATCATACTGCATTTCCACTTAAAAAGTTTCAAATGTATAGCACATGTCCCCTGAACTTATATTACCATCCTACTGAGAAAATGGCTGCGTTGATATCGTTTTCCAATTGAAAAATGATTTTATATCAATTCCTATAACTATATCTCTTATCATTCTACAAAAATACTGTATTTTCTATGATTTTTTACCTATATCCCTCACCTATCTACTGGAAGAAAAGACAAAATTGCTATCGACTTTCCAATAGAAAAGAAATGCCTCCACTAATGTCGAACGTTAGATCCAGTTTGTATTTGAACGTATTTCCGGATGTGAACAGTTCTACCCCAAGTGACTTGAAATGCCACCGATTGCAATATTCTAATGCACTTAGTCTTTTAAGATTTGACGCTTGACTTGAGGAATCTTCAAATATGCAAAAGCACTTCGTTAGATGATTTGTTCAGAGTGAGTTAAGATCCAAAAGGCCTGGTATTTGCGGCACCCAAAGATTAAATAGCAGACTTCGGCAGTTAAATCTGAAGAAATTTCAAAATGCAAATCAGATTTTGAACAGAAAAGATCGTTTAAAGAGAAGCGAGCAAAAGAAAAGAAAAAAGTGTACAAGTGATTAAATAAAATGTTTATTCGTTAAAAAGAAAGAAAGCGAAAGAAAAAAGTTCAAGAGAAAAATCAGTGAAGCATTTGAAGATTTTAAGTGAATTTGTCTTTTTCTTTGATCAGGAGCCATTTTGCTTTAGAGCAGTCTCCTATAACCCGAAACAGTAATAGTGCTTGGGGAACGGTAGGGTGTGTGTGATTCTTGGAGAAGCAAAACGTAATATAGAGAGTATGTTATATGCGTCATTGTTATTCAGATGTAAGAGTGTTTATGAAATTTCATAAGTGCGTTTGGGTGTTTTAGAAGATGGGCGATATAAAACATTTGTGTGGATTTCTACAGGTACTTGCAAGAACAAAAGACAAAGTAATTTAATAGTACACACACACACACACTGTGTGCGTGGGATGTGTGTGTGTTTATGTGAAGAGAGAGAGAGAGAGAGAGAGAGAGAGAGAGAGAGTGTGTGTGTGTGTGTGTTGAAAAGTTCTAAGTCCGACCAACTTCACAAAATCAAAATTCTGATGTTTGGTCATTGAAATAAGGATTTTGAAAAATGATTCAGGTTGAGAACTTTTCAGGGCTCTTGTGTGTGTGTGTGTGTGTGTGTGTGTGTGTGTGTGTGTATGTGTGCGTGTGCAATACATATATATATATATATATATATATATATATGTGTGTGTGTGTGATAGGACAAGTGAGGAAAATTAGTATATATATATATATATATATATATATATTTACGATAGTCTCACTAATTTTTCTCTTGTCCTATCACACACACAAGCGTGCGCACACACACAACATTACACACACACATACACACACATATATATATATATATATATATGTGTGTGTGTGTGTGTACGTCTATCTTGAATATTTCTTCCCATATTAGTTTAAACATTATGATTAAGAGGTGGATTAAAGATTATGATTAAGAATTGGATTAAACATTACGATTAAGAGGTGGATTAAACATTATGATTAAGCGGTGTATTAAACAATATAATGTTACACCGGCGCTGTTTCTGTTTATTTTTATCTTCTTTGTTTGTTTTTTTTAGCTAAATACTCTAAATTTAATTTATGATTACTGAGTTCTAAACTCTTTGTATATTTAAATTTATTATCGTCAAATATTTTCTTATTGCTGGAGTTGGTAGATAATCTAACTTGGACTGATTTATGTAAATTATCTAGAATTTTATGAAGGTGGTTGGATTGTTTACTGACATATCTACCGTTATATAGATCTTTGGTATATGATTTGTAATAACCATTATTTAATTCCAAGGTCACATCACTTTAGCATTGGTGGTAGTAGCAATATTTAGTTAGTAATCTTTAAAATATTTTATTAGTTCCTTTTTCAATCTTTCTATATTTCGTGGACTTGTTTTTACGGAGGAGAATTCATATCTATAGAGTGTCCTAATGTCGCAAATAAAAATTCAGCACAATAACAGGATTTCAAATAATTCATATGCCTCTGCTGAATAAAATTCTTCGATAGCAATATCAAATTCTGGATTGCTTTTTTTGCTCCACAGATAAGCATTATGAAATAATATAGGTTTTTGTGTCTGCTTTAGGATATTTATTTCGCGGTCGCATGTAGGACAATAATTTGTTGCTAGGTTTATAGCAGACATCAGCAGATTCTCGGTGATGAACAGGTAAAAGTCACAAAATATCGAATTGAATGAATCTACATTCATTCAGCTGTTTTTTGTAATAATTCTACAGGTTTAAAACTCAGTTATACGCCTCAATAAAGAGTTAGGCCAGATTTACAACCCAGTTATATCACTCCAGTACAGAGTTAGGCCAGATTTACAACCCAGTTTTATCCTTCCATTCAGTAAAGATTTAGGCAAGAGTTACAACGCAGTTATAGCCGTCTATTCAATAAAGAATTAGTCCATATTTACCACACAGTTATATCCCCACCCCCATTCAGTAAAGAACTGGGACAGGTTTTACCACCCAGTTATATCCCTCGGTAAAGAGTTCGGTCAGATTTACAACCAAGTTATATCCCTCCAAGCAGTAAAATATTGGACCACTCTGTTAAACACCGAAATTAAAGAAATTAAAAATTGTTACAATAATCGTTGGAAAATGAAAAAATGTATTTTAAAAGATTTTCTATAATATAACGTGGCTTAGTGGTTAGAAAGTTCAATTTCCGACCTTGAGGCTTTCAATATAGTCGATTTGTCTGGAAGGTAACATTTTGATGTTATCGGCCTCGAAGAGGTGATCCCATTGTGCGGCTCCTTTTGAAAAGTGCCTGAAAAACATACCACAGTTTAACCCAAGCCTTGTGAAGTATTTGGGAACCGTTGACAGTTGTCCTATCAGGAATTCACAAGTCATCGTGACCGAGAGTTTGAACGCATCGCCTTATTCAGACTCTTTTTTTTCTTGCCAGATAAATCGATCTTCGCCCAGAAATTGTAACTAAGATCCGCTCCTCATAGTTGCATTATAAACTACAGGTGGGATCGGTGGGTGTTGTACAAACACAAATGTACCTGAGCAGGCATCTGCAACAGGGAAAGTGGGAATACTGTATCAGTAACAAGCGTTTCCTTTTAATGAATAAGATTTATCTCACAATAACGCAAAATACTACTTTATCTTGATTTGAACACCGATCGCACAGATCGCCTGAAGATAAGCTACTAGAAAGAAAGAAAAGAATAGAAAGTGTAGAAGAAAAACGAAATAGATATAAATAAAGAGAGAAAATGACAAATTATCAAACAGAAAATAAGAGATCGATCCAGGTTTAGTTGGTAGAAATGAATTGAGATAGATAGATAGTTAGACATGAAGAGACTAAGATAGGTACATAGATAGATATGAAGAGACTAAGATAAATAAGTAGATAGATGAATATATATGAACAAATTGAGATAGATAGATAGGTAGATAGATATGAAGAAACTAAGATAGAAAGAAAGAAAGAAAGAAAGAAAGAAAGAAAGAAAGAAAGAAAGAAAAAGACTTAGATAGATAAGTAGGTAGGTAGGTAGGTAGGTAGGTAAGCAGGTTATGGATGAAAGATAACAATACCAAAACGGATGGTCAATATTCAACCATTATTAATTATTAAGTTTGACGACTAATTTTCTTTCATCTGACGACTTGAGTAAACGTTGTGATAAAAACAACTAAAAAATTAAGATGAAAGAAAATTACGAGTCAAAATTAAAAATCAATTGTGTATATATTTATTCACTATATCCAATATTATTATGAAAATCAATCATTTCATAATAAAATTGATATTAACCAATCGATATTGGCAGAATTTTCAAGATATTTTTTTATTTTGATATAATAAATATACAATGTAAATTTCACTTTATAACATGAGTTTTATTAAAAATATTGGAAAAGAATTTTTAAACAGCTCAACTGCTGTTCAGTAAATACAAATATAAAGTACTATAGTTACTGATATTTTCTTTTTAATTTCAAATATATAAAGACTGCCATGCGTGGCAAGAAAAATCTAACTTGAAATGAGAAATAAGAAATTAATAAAATTGAACGATACTAACAGAACGTTGAGCAGTAATCATAGAAGAAGAAGAAAAATTGAAACCATTAGTAAAAATAAGGACAAGAAATGTGGAGAAAATGGAACTTGAGAAAACTTAGAAGAGCAATAAGCGAAAAAAGTGAATTGACCAACAAATAAATGTTTGAAGAAACTGGTGTTGCAAATATAAACGGAGAGAAAACATGCAGAATATTAACGAAGGCATGAAAGCAACAAAAGTGTTGCCGTTAAATAAACATAATAAAAATAATGTGTAATTTTGTCAAATATATGAAAACTGATTACCCGACAAAAATTGTTAATGATGAATGTGGAGCTATATTGGTTGGACTTGATGGGTTAGCTAGCGGTTGTATCTTGTATGGAAATAGTCAACCAATAGAGTAATGTTTTGGGCAGTAAATTTTAGTTAATGATGGTGTCAAGATAAATGAAGTGGATTACTGGAATGTTTTGGAAAAGGTGTTTATTGAGTGATATTAGGTCCCAAAACTAAATGGTATTTTTATACAAGATAGTTCACAAGTAGAAAGTGTAGAAAAGCTAATAAAATCAATGGATGAAAGACTGATAAAATTTGTAGAATATCAGCAAGACCAAAGGAACATATAAGGTGATAATATAATAATAATATAATTGTATAATTGATTGATTAATTGATTTTAATCATTTCAAGCAAGACAATAAAGCCACTAAAACGCAAGGTGTTACTAAGTGTTAGAGAATAGTAGAAAAATAAAACACTATTAAGGAGAGCGAACAATAAAGAAACAAGAATTAAGAAGACAGAAGATAACGATTGAAATTGTTTTTAAATTTTTGAAGATCAAGGTTGACTAGTAAGCAAGAAACAGGTAAAGAGTTCTACAAGTGAGAAGTACGATGGAAGAAACTCTTAGCATAGAACTTACGGTCCCTTCTAGGTATTTCAATTGTAAAATGACGAGAACTTGCCACTAATCAAGTAACAAAAGTATTTATAGAAAAGGCACAGGGAAACTACGTTACGGTGTTAGGAAAACTGAACCCGAGATGCCAGGTCAGGAACAATAACATTGCAGTTTTTTCTTTGGATTTTATCAAGAATCTCTAAGTATATAGAATGACCACCAGACCAGATGTGGCATCAATATTAAAGACAAGGGCAATGATGTGTAAGATAGATCCTCGTGAGAAAATTTGTCCAGTACAGTGGACCAACTTTCCAAGTAGCAGACCTAGCAATTGATTTAATAGAATCTTTCTACTGACATTAATGTTAGCGGATAATGTTAGTCCAAAAATGTACAGTTGATTGAGCGATTTGTTTTGTTCATCAGCATTTTGCGGGTTATTTAAAACCGAAACATTTTCCCGGTAGAAGTCCTAATATTTAACCCATAACTGAAGAGGGAGGATATAGATTAGGTATATGAGATATTAAGTTAATTAAATATATATTATTGTGGCCTATATATTTCAGATTTATTTATAACTACAGATTTCTTTTACATTATGTTTATTTGCATAATAAAACCTGAGTTCTTACGAACAAGTTATTGTCAATATTTTAATAAGCATAGATTTTATACATGAAGCTCAAAAACTTTATATTTTCCTAATATGAAAATAAATATATTCCGGTTATTTTACCAATTTCAGTTGGTCAATTCCAATTTTGGTATGAAACACTCATTTGTAGAATAAAATCTGACATCGTGTATAAATGTATTAAATCTAGACAAATGCTTTATTGCCTTTGTGTTAAATAATGAACCTCTATATTGCAGTAAAATAAAACATGGCTCTACCAACATAAAAATATGCATAAGTAAACAATACTACACACACACACACACACACACACACACACACACACACACACACACATACACTTGCACACACACTGGCAAGCACAGACACACCAACATATATATTTTAAACAATTTTTATTTAATTTACCAAACAAGCTCATTCTGTTCAATATTTATTGTATTTTTCCAGTTCTTAAATATGTCACCGTAAATCCAGAGCCGAATTGTAGATCAGAGATCATGATTTTGTTTTTGTTCAAGTACTTTTGACAGTTGAGTCCATTACATTCACTTACGTGCTAATAACCTTGGGTAAGGTATGAATCCTTTTCTTCTCCCCAAGCTCTGGGGGAGAAGAAAAGGACAGACCGGGTTCTGTACCCTTGGATGGCAACTGGTCTACCGCAGAAAGAAATGACAACCTACTGCGGGAAAAAAATCTGCCTCTTCAGTCATGTATCGATAGATACATGATCGCCTAAGCGAATGCTACATACCTGACTGACTTTCGCCAGATTCGCTCGTTATCTAAATGTTCTCAGTCTCGTAGATAACAGATTTTTTTAAATATATCCTTTTATTTTTGAACGTTATATTTCAAATTTAAATAGCCATGTATCCTATAAGCGACTTCGTATAAAGAAAGGTTTCACTGACATCGACATCAATAGAAAAGAAGTATATTATTAACTAATTTATAGATATTTTACATATTCTATATAGATTTTAAAATGCCAACCCATTTGATGAAATATATTTTATTTATTAGGGGTTGTTTTGGTTGTGTTATAAACGCCTTGAGTACTTTAAGTGAATACTGTGTAGTAAGTTGGCAATATCTCCTAATGTCGGCCTTATTTTTAAAACATTATTTTCGTATTTGGTAACGCTCCATTTGACCCTGGACAACAGGGCGTGTACAGTCTATTCGGCATAAATTCCGAATAATATTACTTGATATAGAAAAAAGTATTATAAACTAATACACTAGTGTCCTTATTGTAAGCGTTTTAGGCATTGTACTGTCAGGCCTTCTTTAGGTGCCCGGTGTACTTAACGGAAATTTCAAATCGATCCTTTTTAATCCAAACAAGCAGATTATTTTCATTCCGCTTTCGATGCCAAAGTAAGACACGCAAAAGTTAATCCAGCTTTGTGATGTCGTTTTTTTTTCTACTGAACCAAAAGTATGTGATTTTTTTGTATTACCCGACACAGGGATTGAAACCCTGACCGTGAAGTAAGTGGATTCACTTAAACAATTCGTTTATATAGTAGGGAATCGAAAGGATAGAATAAACGAAATCAATTTTGCATTCGTCAATGAAATCCGATCTGGTTCATTTACAAATAGAACGCTAAATAACGTTATTTAATTTATCTTGCACTTAAAAAGAAATCAGTTTAACTTAAGCAAGGCGATAAAGCCACTAAGACGAAAGTGGTTATTAGGACTGAAAGAATAATCTGCGAGAAATTATTATTAAGGAAAGAGGACAATAAAAGAACAGAGGTTTAGAAGACAGAAGATAACGACTGACATTGCGTTAAAATTTTTGAAGATTAAAGCTGATTGGAAAGCAAGAAGCAGGAAGAGAGTTCCACAAGCGGGAGGTGCGTTAATTTTAGTTAAAAATAAATCGTGGTAACTAAAAAGGGAATACAAAGAAGATGAATTTGAAATTTACAGCCATGAGTCAGCTTTCTCATGCAACTAGTATTGTGCCGTTGAGATGATTGTTTAAAAAGTTATTTCATCTGTTGTTTTCACTTCTACGATTCATGTATTTAAATTCGAAATAGCTCTTAACTTTCACAAATGATTAGTGGCTAAATTATTATTATTATTATTATTATTATTATTATTATTGTCGATATTTAATTTTTCCCTTAGGGTTTGTCATTGACGCATGACAAGGAATTATTTATGTCTATATGGCGAATGAGCATAGAAAGGCAACTTCTAAGAGAAAAAGAGATAGAAAGATAGCGAGAGAGGGAAGTTTTCGAAATAAAGAGAGGATACATGGATATATATATATATATATATATATATATAGGGAGAGAGGGAGAGAAAAAGGGTGAGAGAGAGGAAGATAGAGGAGACAGAGTGAAAAGGAGGGAATTTGGGGAGAAAGAAGAAGAAGAGAGTTTAGGGAGTATGGGAGAGAGAAATGTGTAAAAGAGATGGAGGCAGAGAGAAAAGGGAGGTTATTTGGTGAGAGAGAGTGAGTTGGGAGAGAGAGAGGGTAGAGAGTTTGGGGAGACAGAGAGAGAGGGAGGCAAAGAGAAAAAGAAGGGAATCAGGAGAGAGAGAGAGTTGGGAGAGAGAGAGGCGGGGAAAGAGAGGGGAGAGAGAAATTTGTGAAAGTGAGGGAGGCACAAAGAAAAAGGAGGGAATTTGGAGGGAGAGAGAGTTGGAAGAGAGAGAGAGAGAGAGAGAGAGAGAGGGATAGAGAGAGGGAGAAAATTTGGGGAAAGAGGGAAAGCGAGAAATTTGTGAGAGAGATGGAGGCAGAGAGAAAAAGGAAGTTATTTCGAGTGAGAGAGTGAATTAGGAGAGAGAGAAAGAGAGGGAGAGAGTTTAGGGAGAGAGGGAAAGAGAGAAATTTGTGAGAGTGATGGAGGCAGAGAGAAAAAGGTGGGAATTTGGAGAGAGAGAGATGATAGAAAGAGAAGGAGAGAGTTTGAGGAGAGAGAGAAAGAGAGAGAGAGAGAGAGAGTTATGAGAGACGTGACGGTTGAACATGTCTGCAAAGAAAATTCTTTACCAGGACATAAAACCTAGAAAAACAAATAGACCGTAAAATTTATTGTAAATATAAGATCGAAAAGAAAGATTAAATAAAACCCCAAAAAACATCCAGAGTTATACTATATATCTGTCTACGGAAAACAGGCGCGCGTGCACACACACACACTAACACTATCACACAGACACACGCATTTATACACACGCATATATACACGCATTTATATATACGTGTAATAATCAAAACACATATATAATACATGCGGTGTAATGGTTAACAAGCTTGTCTTGGTAGAACAATTACGAATGTGTAGTGAGTTCGAAATCACTGGGTGCCCCATACTTTCGGCCTTGTGCCACATCTAAGCTACGCTTAGAAAGTCATTTGGGCACCTCGTGGCGATATAATGGTTATCAAGCTTGTCTCGCTAGAACAATTACAACTGCATAGCGAGTTCGATCCTTACTGTTTTCCCACCGTCCTTCTGGTCTTGTGCCTATTCTTAGCTACGCTTGGCAAATCACATAGATACAACGTGCAAACATATTATAATGCAAATATCTTCAACTGAAAAAATGTTTTTAAATATATATGTGCATTAGGAAAGACAGATAAAAATAAAATGGTCTTTAGCTAGAAGGAGAAGATAGCCTCTGAAGTGTGTGTGTTTTCTTTTTTTCCCCCAAGCAAGGTGGGAGTGCTGCCAGTAGCACGCAAGTTGTTATAGAGAGTGAGAGTGAGAGTAAAGATGGGGTGTTTAAGGAAAAAACCTAGTGAAGGACGGAGATCAATGTCAGGGCATCAGAAGTTGTCGATTGACATTATATTTAAATTTTTGAAGATTATAGTTATCAGATAAGCAAGTAAGAGGAAGGGAGTTCGACTGTAGGGAAGGTGCAAGAGAAGAAGCTGTTGAAGTAGAAGAAGCCGTTACATTTAACTGCTTCGATAGTAAAAGGGTGGGACCAAGATACCAATCTAGTAGCAAGCTTAAATTCATGCAGTTGGAGCACCAGTGAAAATCGTTCGTCAGAGCAGTTGCCATGAAAATATTTTGTAGAAAAGACAGAGGGAAGCCACATCACGTCTGTGAGAAAGGGACTGAAGCCGAGATGCCAGGTCAGAACAATCGCATTTGGGTTACGTGGGTCATTTGGGAATGAGCAATGCCTTGCAGGAACACGTACAACCTGCTACCCGCGAATAAAGTTTTACACCCGATGCAAGCGCGGCCTTGACCCTAAGCACCTGCAGGAAGAAGTGAAATGCCATGGAAGAGTCACTATTGTTTATGATTCCCAAGAGCAACACAAACTTCGTATAAATCAATGTGGGTAACTCTGACAACTTTCAATCTCTTAGTCGCCTTTGTTGGAAGCATTTTTTAAAACTAAATTTCACCCAATACAAGGTATGAGAGCCACTGAAAGTAGAGGTTTACTGAATAAGTTGTGTGAGATGGTTGTAAAAAGAGGAAGTGTAGATTATGAAGATAAGGAGAATAGATAGCAAATGGTCCTTGATTGAAGAGATTCACGATTGAAGATCGTAGTATTCACGGAAGGAATCAAGTAGGAGTCTGTTCCATAAAGTAGCAGTTCTTGAAAAAACGTCGAGTTGAAATTTTTCATTACGATTGGAATACGGAAGAAATGAGGTTGATTCTATTCCATGGACGTCCCATGATGATGCATAGGAGTAAAGGTTTAAACTTGTGGAACTAAGATTGGAGCTCATCTGAACATTTGCCGTGGAAATAGCGATAGATTTGCGACGTTGCTAACAACTAACATGGAGGATTTGTGGGTGAAGCTTCAAGAAGAATAGTCTAAAATTAGTATCGAGGATTGTCAAGAACTGATTCGTTCTTGTAGTCGAAGATGTGCAGCTGTCATTGAGAGCAAGGGCTCATTTACTAAATATTGATTGTACATGTATTTTTATTGTTTTTTTCTGTTTACATTGTTTTTCTCAATTTTGTCCCTTACTTTTGGACGTTCCAAATTTGAAAATAAATAAATAATTGTTATAATTCTTTTTCTATCCTTTGCAAATGATTCAAATTTTAGTATGTTATTATGGATGATAACGACTACCAGTTGTCAAAATTTCAGCTTTTCACAGTTGTTATTTCTAACAAATATTAGGTTTAAAAAATTTTGTCCCTTAGTTTTGGACGCTACTGTATATATAATTATATATATTATATAAAAAATATATATAATTATATATATATATATAATATATATATATATATATATATATATATATATATATAATATAGTTAGTATATGCACACATACAGTACACGCACATAGATATCATATATATTCACATATAGAGCATATACACACACATAAAAACACGCAAATAAATATATATATATATATATATATATATATATATATATATATATATATATATATATATATACAGAATTCAAAAACACGTGCATATATACACATACACACACATAAACATGCATACACACAAATATATATATTTATATATATAAATACAAATATATACAGAACTCATACACATCGCATACATACATCCATACACACATAAAAACGCACACACACACATATATATATATATATAGAACTCATTCATACGCACACTCATACACACACATATATAATTATATATGGGGCAAACATACAGGCACTCACAGAAAGACGTACATATATATCAGACGCAATCAATAAAGGAAGAAATAAATGGAGAAAATAAAAAAACAAATGCAAGAGAAACAAAAGACTAGATTTGCAGACTGGAATTGGAAATAAAGAAGAATTTTGTTTTGATTCAATGAATTTTTTTTTTAAATACATTGAAATTTTTCCAAGCAACCCCCCCCCCCAACAGAAAAAATCCCAAAAACCAAAACAGAAAATATAAAGGATGCTTCTTTTTCTGGGCTTTTGGTCTTTGTTGTTGTCGCCAAAGCAGAGAAGTTTTTTGTTTGTTTACAAGACGGAGTGAAATTAGTTTTTTTTTAAAAGGTCAAGCAAGTCGTGAACAAGGAAGCATCGAGCGTGCATCGTCATCATCAATTATTCGCACGTCCATTGCACATTTCTCTGATTATATATTTCCACACCATGTGTTTGTTTCTATTTACAGCCTCTGAAGCTCTTTTTATGTGCATTCACGATAAGCCTCGACGTGTGCAAAGGAAATGGAATGAAGATGGAAACTAAAAGGAGACTTATACTTAACATCAGGAAGAGACAGTCGAAATAACTAGGGCATATAATGAGGAAAGAGGGTTTGGAAAATCTGATACTCACATGACAGATTGAAGGTAAGAGGGACAGAGGAAAACAACGCATAACCTACTTTGTGAGCTTGGGTAAATGGATGGCAGAACAAGATTTAGGAGAAATAACAAAAGGACATAATTTATTAAGAGCTACAAAGGACAGGACATTGTGGAGGGCCATGACACGGCACATAGAAGAAGGAGACTCTTCCTAATAGTGCAAACTTACTAGTAAATCTGCATTCGTTTTCTAGTTTTTCGGTTCCAGCTTGAACAACAATTCCTCGTACCGGTTAGAAAGTTGTAATTATTTTATTAACGAAGCAAGGCACAAAGGTATTTACTAAAGCAAATTCGGATTGAATTGGGTGTCTTGCATTTATGCTCTTGTGTCAGATAAAGTTAAGCAATTTGAGATTATCTGAAATAGTGATGGATTTCTCAACAGGTTTCAGAAAACAATGGCTTCATGTTGTTTTTGGCATACTAGAAATTTTTGCTGACTCGTGCTGAATTCCTCCCAGTACTTAATATTGTTGAAGTTATTCTCTAACATTTGTGTCGAGATTTGTAAACTACGTTTCGTTCATTTTCACAAAATAATGTGATTTTTTTTTTAAATTTTAAATATTTTTTTTTTGAAAAAATTAAAAAAAATTGATTGTACTAAGCTACGCACCCTAGTACAAACAACGGTCACTTGTTTGCAATTCTCCCCCCAAATGTGGTTTCAATCGATCAATGTATGTATAGGGTGTGACGGACTAGCGGAAGATTTTATATAAAGATAATACTTTTTGAAGAGAGAGAGAGAGAGAGAGAGAGAGAGAGAGAGAGAGAGAGAGAGAGAGAGAGAGAGAGGAGGGATGTAAGTAAAATCTTGCTGCTTTTAAAATGGTTTAAATAGCGGAAGATTTTATATAAAGATAATACGGTTTGAATATATATATATATATATATATATATATATATATATATATATTGAAGAATAAAAATGACAATAGGAAAACTGGTAATTGCTGACGCGTTTCGTCCAATGCGGACTTTATCAAAGCAAAATACGAAAATACCAGTTTTCCTATTGTCATTTTTTATTCATAAATATTATCTTCTCTACTGGTTAAATCGGAGAAATTTATATATATATATATATATATATATATATATATATATATATATATATATATATATATATATATATAAAGAGAGAGAGAGAGAGAGAGAGAGAGAGAAAGGGAGAGAGAGACATATGTAAGTAAAATCTTGCTGCTTTTTAAAAGGGTTTAAATAGAATATCCGAGACAGAGAAAAGTGAATATTTTCTTTTAGTCGATTCTTCTTATTTACTAATAATATGTGAAGCTAAAATGTTTTATACATCAACATCTGAACCTGTGAACATTAATTAAAAGTGTGCCATCAATTAAATGCTGTTTTAAGATTAATGTCTATAACGCAAGTGACTTATATCATGTCCAACTCAGAGATACTTGCTTAGTAGAATTGACTTATTTGCATATTCGGCTTAAACAAATTGAACTTTAGAAAATAACTGTCTTTTTTTATTTATTTCCAATATGGTCACGTGGGTTCATTATAATTCAAGGATTGATTCATTGATTGATTTTATAGTTAAGTTGTTTTGTTATTCAAATAAATGTTCTCTTCTGAAAATGGAAATATACTGAGCATTTCGATCACAGTTTAGGAGTAAAGGAAATTAAAAATATTTTCATTTTACTAGTGTGTTTTGAAACTCTCTCAAATATAAACTATAATGAAACATACGATATAATTGACTATCAAAATGTTTAAACCTCGCGAAATATAATTAATTGCCCTAATTCAATTTTATAATTAAATTTCTATTTTATTCAAATAACTTTTCTGTCCTGAAAGTGGTAACTACCTAAGCAGCAAAGCAAAAGAAAACGTCTTGGCCCGCCTAACGCTGGGTATCATTACTACTTAAAATAAAATTGTTTAAGCAGACAAGAATTAATGATTATTAATTTTGGGTAGTAAATGTAGATGAAATTCGCAACAACTTATTTTCTTTGAGAATTTCCTGCTTACATAAGCATTTTTACAAAATCAATTTAATAGAAAAAACTGTACACAATCCGCGCCATTTTTTTCATTCCTTATCATTTCACGGTAATCTGAAGTCGTTTGACTTTCTGATAAAAATCGATGCAATACTGTCAAAGGAAACAATCCTAAATCCTCATTTAATATTATTTTTTGTTTTTCGTTTTCTGATAAGTAGCCTCCCCAAAGAGGCATTTAATGGTACATTTGATCCTGAATGGACTTTTGAGTGTGATAATATATTGGATGGGGGACTGACGCAGCGAGTTGGTAAGCGAAATTGTCTCGCTCGACTAGTGTAATGTTTTCAATCCTCACGTGACGTCTCACTCTAGTTATCTCGTGCCAGGATATACAAAACGCGGGTGCTCTGACGTAGTGTATTTGTTCCGACTGAAATGAGCTTGATACTCCTTTTTTTGTCCCACATTTGTGACCTTGTGTCGTAATAAGGAATTTATTTTTTTTAACCAGGGACAAACGAACGTTAAGATAGTGAGTTTGATTTTCACTGTGTACTCTGCACGTGTGTCGATATGCGAGTCAAGTGAATATCGATATTATTATCTTCATCTCTTCCTGGCCGAGTCGGTTAAAAAAGTAAGACGGATCTAACTACGGGTTCTCCTGCAAAAGGGGAACTCAGGTTCGAACAGGAGGATGCATTTTTCTTTAATATGATTTCTCGAATATTCAGTCCAGTAGACGAAAATAAATATAGTATTAAAAAAAAACAAAAAAAACGGAGCGTCTACTTAAATATGGGCATCCACTAAAAATAACGTTTAAAGTGGTAAAAATATATCGGAATAATAAAAAAAAAATCCATTATTTCTTTAGAAATTGAATTCTATGTCTACGAAAAGCAAGAACTGGTCTTTAATTGTTAAAGTTATCAATAGATACAACAGCCTTTCTGTAATCATTCATTTCTGATTGATCATTAAAGTAATAAGATTGTAAGCATGAACACCGGTAATGAGACAGAGCCTAAGCAGAGTTGAGTTCATGCCTGAGGGTTTGGTGGGTGAAGGTGATATCAGCATTCGTTTTTGTTCTTCCAGTTTCGAAGCTGATGACTGCTATATAATCTTTACATATTCTATTTAAAATTAGAGCAATGATCATAGATGATGATGACGATAATAATAATAATAATAATAATATTTCTACGGAAAAGTATTTTGTTCCTACTAATTCGTATACTGATTAACGTTATAATTTGCGATATTTACATTAACACCACTGAGGATTATATAAATGTTATTCATCAGAATTATAAAGAGTATAAAACAATTGGCATGAATGGGCGGTAAAGGAGATGCACTGGGAACTTTGCAAACAACCAGGAGATAGGAAAGAAACAACAAAGAGATAATTAAAAAATTATTTGGAAAATTTAAATTCAAACACAGTGAAGTCGAGCAGACCGGATACATCACGAACGAAGAGAAAAATAAAATCGAAGATGTCGCTAAATCAGTAGAAAACAGCGTAAATCTAAAACTAAGTGAAAAGCTGCGTAAATAGCTAGAAACAGGGAAAAAGTTGAATTGGCAGTTGCATTCATCACCATTGGTGTGCTTGGAATAGTCCTGAAGAAACTATAAAAGAGATAAGAAGAATTGGAAGTCTGCGATAGAAACAAAACAATTCAGATATTCAATATTAACTGGAATAATGAGAAGAATGATGAAATATTGAACCAGAAAATATTTTTTTCTTTTAGGCTTTTCTCCTTTACGGACGTTGATAATCATGGAGGCCATGGAGGCCATTAATTTCCTATCTTTTGCTGCTTTAATGGATTTTTAATACTTTCCTACCCATCTTTGTCCTTCTGTCGGCCATTTATACAAACTAGTTAAGTTGCCCTGCTTCTCATACCTTTAACATCTCCTGTGAGTGTTAGATTCACTAGGCCATCTTTCCTCAGAACTGTCCCAGAAATTTCAACTGTGCTTTTCTTGTTTTAAGTATATGTTTCATTGTAGTTCCTATTTTCTTTGATAATAGTGATGTTATTAGAATTCGCGTTGCGATAAATAAGATTTTTAGAATAGCATAAAAATTAGTATAGAACTAATAAAAAATATTAGTTTGTTGATGGTGGTAATAATAGTAATAATAACAAAAATACAAGGAATAAGTCATAATGATATATTTTGCGAGGATTTTTCAGAACCATTGCTCATAAGCAAATATATATTCTTTATATGTGAAGACAAATACATACGGATATATTAAAGTACATTATTACCGTTTTTAATTCTTTCGCCTTATTTATGCGCCCTCATATATAGAAATAGGCCAATTCTTCATACAAAAACACTGATCTTCATATATATATATGTATGTATATATATATTATATATATATATATATGTAAATAAAAGTTCGTAAAATCAAGAACAAAGAAACATGCATGAATAGATAAATACGTATATTTAGATACTTAGAATAAGGTTTTATTTTTATCTTTTGTAAATTTTTTTTTTGTTTTGGCTTTAACAAAAATTGGAAGGCTGAAGTCCCAAGTTAAACTCAGTGTGCGGTAATCACATGTCCTTGTCTCAGCCTAGAAAAGATTTGGGGAGAAAAAGACAAATCCTTCTAGTATTGTTTTTTTTTCTTTTTTCTGTGACTCTGTC